>QMFG01001839.1:20706-89382 GCA_003314545.1 Ramaria sp. MG151 | reverse complement strand
CTAATCGAAGTCTGAGCAATTAGATTAAACACCAAAGTTTTGTCTAATTCTCAGGATCCAAAACAACCCCCCATCTCAAGGCCTGGAGCATGTGCTCCAGGACCTCCCCCATGTGCCTCACCGTGAGGGCTTGCTGCTTTCAGAGGCGATTGCCCTCTTCCAGGGCATCAACGATGCGTTCCAGCAGTGCCTCCGAGACCTGAACCCCCCTCGGTATCACAACCTCGGCTGGTCCCGCATCGGGCACGATCCCCTTGGCCTTCTTCCTTGAAGGCCCCTCCTCCATTCCACCCGAGCCTTTGGGTGGCCCTTGCTTCTCGGCCCTCAGGCCCAATTCCTCAGCTGCCCCCAACCACTTGCAGGCCACTTTGCATTCGCAGCAGCAGATGCATGAGGCCCCTGCCTAGCCCAGCACGCAACGTTCACTACAGCAACTGCATGGGATGCAGACCTCCTGTTGGGACATCAGCCATGAAAAAAAAAAAATATAACGATAAACACTCACCCCAAGTACCCACACCCTCTCCGAACCACTTGCCTCTGGCTTGGCCGCCTTTCAGCCTTTGCCTTTTGCCTCAGCCATCGGCTGCCCTTGTGTCTCTCCTTGGCTTTGGCCCTGACAGCTCGCTCCTCTCAGCCTCTGCCTTAACCTCGGCTTTGGCCCTCACCTTAGCCGCCTCCTTGCCCTTCACGCGCTCCTCCTCCTCAGCCTTCTTTTGGGGCTCCTCTGTGGCCTTCTCTCAGGCCTCCTCCTCGGCCCTCTCCTGTGCTTCCAGCTCCTCCATCTCCCGTAATAACCACATGTGTCGTTCAGCTGTCATCTCAGGTACAGGAGTAGTCGACATGGGCAGAGAAAACAAGGGAGAGTACCTAATTCTGAAGACCTCCCCATCACATGTGTCCCTTATACTCCACACTCAACCCAAACATATCATGTGACCGGGACCTCGCATATGAGGCTTCAAGGGCTCAGTCTTAAGGAGGGGGCACTGTCAGAACCCACGCTGTCGAGCTGAACCTTTGGGCCCTTGGGCCCAAGCCTCCATTCACGCCAAACCTGTTTCATATCTATCTCTGTCTCGCATTTGATCTCTCTTTGCGTAGCTTATGACCCTGACTTTGGTCATTCGGTCCCCAATCCCTGAACCCCTTCGTATATAAGCTACTCATTCATGTACATGGAAGTCAGTTCTGATATCGACTAAGATACCCAAATATACTTCTACTTTAATCCCTATGCTCTTTTGCTCCCTTTGCTAAAGGTCATGCCTGTCAGAACCCCCACCGCCGAACCGAACCCCCGGCCCTTCAGGCCCGAATCCCCATTCACCTCAAACACGTTTCATATCCATCCCATCTGTCTGATCTCCTTTTGCGTAGCTTACGACCCTGACCTCGGTCATTCGGTCACCGATCTCTGAGCCCTCTCATATATAAATTGCTCATTCATGTATATGATAACCAGTTCTGATATCGACTAAGATACCCCAATACACTTTGCTTAATCTCTACGCTCCTTCGTTCCCCTCGCTAAGGTCATGCCCGAACTTCAGGTGACCTCGGGCCTCATCCGAAATACGGGACAGGACTCTGAGCTGGCGCAGCACATAAGCTGAAGCCAAGTCCCACTCGACCCGTTTGCCAAGCCTCAGCCCCCCTCAGCCCCCCAACCCCGAACCTCGGTCAACTCTATATTGAGTCCCAACCTTCACTCTGCCTCTGCTAAGATTCAGTTCTTAACAATGCCTGAGCCTCGGGTGACCTCAGGCCTCATCCAAAATATGGGACAGGACTCTGAGCTGGTGCAGCACATAAGCTGAAGCCAAGTCCTATTCAATTTGTTCACTGAGCCTCGGCCCTCCTCGGCAACCCGACCCCGAACCTCTGTCAACTCTATCTTGAGTCCCAACCCTACCTCTACCTCTGTTCTGACCAAGTTCTGAATGTTGTGGAATTAATTATACATGCATATACCCTACTCCCGAGATATCCAGACAGGCGCTTAAGTGCCAGATAGGAGGGAAGGGGAATATATGCTTGATTCCTCAGGTCAATCTCATTCCCTCAATTCTAATTCATGATCAACCTTTAGATACTTTTCTTATAAGTATGCGGACGAAGTTTCATTAGCTAAAGCTTTCTAGTTATTTAGTTGTGTATTTATAGTTCCCAGTCAGGGATGACCGGAAACTATACAGCTGCACGGGCAGCCATAGATGAGCCCCTCAGTGTGTTCTATCACTGAGGTGATATCTCTGTCTGCAGCTTAAAAAAATCAATATTTCTCCTATCTACAGTTTATCCAATAGTAACAACACTTAACAGACATCTACCTTAAAGAGGGGGGTAACAACTACACAACAATTAATCCACAGAACCTTCAGCCAATCTTCACAACTCAACAAATTACCGAGTTGCTCCGAGCTACATCCTTGATCCTGCCCTCACTTCGTGCAAGCCTTATCATAGACTTCAAAAACCTCCATGCTGACATTAAAGCTCACCTGTCCTCAGATCCTGAGGCCCTAAAACACCTCGATGACACCTCCAACCCAAGATGGACACGATCCAAAGACAGACTCTTGAAACACGACGACCAAATCTACGTCCCCGAGGCCGATGACCTTCGGCTCTGAGTACTTCAGTATAAACACAACCACATATCCACAGGACACTTCGGTCAGAACAAAACTCTATCTGCAATCAGGCACAAATACATGTGGCCTGGACTCCAAACCTTGGTCAGCAAATTCTGCAAGTCCTGCACCACGTGTCTACATTCCAAACCCCAACATCACAAGCCCTACGGCTTCCTCAAGCAGCTCCCAATCCCCAAACAACCCTGGAACTCAATATCCATGGACTTCATTGAACAGCTGCCTTGGTCCGCCGGCTACACTGCAATACTGGTGGTAGTCAACCGACTAACGAAACAAGCGATATTCATTCCAACACACGACATGGTCACCTCGGCTGACCTTGTGAAGCTCTTTGTCCTACAAGTCTTCTTAAATCATAGCATACCTTCACATGTGACTTTGGATAGAGGTTCGGAGTTCATCTCCCACTTCTTTTAATCATTGGGTAAAGCCTTAGACATGACACTTCACTTCACCTTGGGCTACCACCCCAAGGGTGATGGTCAGACCGAACGTACTAACCAAACGTTAGAACAATGCCTCCGAGTGTATAGTAACTACCAACAGAACAATTGGGCAGATCTACTTCCACTCACCAAATTCACTTACAACAATGCCCCCAGTGCCACCACAGGCATATCACCATTCTTTGTGAACAAGGGATACCACCCAAACATCTCGGTCCACCCTGACCGAGATTTCGCTTCCTCTCGGGCCTGAGACTTCACAATTGACCTAGACCAACTACATCAGGTACTGAAAGAGCAAATCAAACTGGCTCAGTCTCGCTACCAGATCTTGGCCAACGCCCAAAGACTCCTGGCCCCCAATCTCCCGATCGGTTCCCATGCCTTCATAAAAGCACAACTCTTCCACACCACCCAACCCTCGAAGCTTGCTGAAAAATACCTTGGCCCCTTCGAAGTCCTCAGCCACCCCAGTTCACACTTGTACACCCTACGACTCCTGGACAGTATGTGTGCAGTCCACCCTGTTTTCCACATCTCAATGCTCAAACCCTTGGTCCCGAATGCCTTTCCTAACTGAACCAAGCCTCCGCCACCACCCATCAAAATTGATGGTGAACCTGATTATGAGATATCCAAAATCCTCAACTCAAAGCTAGACAAATGTCAAAAGCCTTGCAACCTCCTATACCTGGTCCGATGGGCCGGTTACGAGGGCACCAATGAAGAAACATTGTGGATCCTTGCGACCAAGCTCAGACATGCATCTGAAATTGTGACCAAGTTCCACTCTGCCTACCCTGCCAAACCCAGACCTTGGAACCCATAACCCAAACTCTCATTTTTTTTCTTCTATCACATGGTCTCTCCTTAGGTAAATTCACAAAAATAATAATAATAATAAATAGTAAATCTATGTACACCCCCAAATTCCCAAACCCTCAACCCTTCCGAAAACTTCCCATTTTCTCTTGTCCCAAACCGAACTTAAGAATCATACCAAACTTTTAAAACAATCCTTGACATTTTTAATTCCTATATTTACTGCAAAGTCTCCTCTTGCTCCCTTTCCTTCCCTTTCCCTTTGTCCACCTGAACCGAGCCCTCCACAACTTGCTCCGAGCCCTCCTGAACCCCCGAACCTTGCTCCCCTGAACTCTCACCATTTTCCAACGCCAGCCATAGATCGGGCACGACATCACCAGGTTGAACCATGGCAAGGCTTCTATGTCCCCTCTCAATGAGCTTTAAGCTCAAAGAGGACTCCTTGGCTGCAACCACCCCTCGGTGGCCCAACCGAGCCTTTGACTGCATGACCTCGGTCAGGTCACACATGGCTCCCAACTTTAACCTCTCCAACCAGTTGCCCTCCTCGAGTGCACCATGATGCGCTCAAAAAAACATTCAAGCCGAGAGGGCTCCCGAGGCACCTTGACCCAAACTGGGCCTGCCTGTGGGACCACCCCCTTGGCCTTCTTCACCCAATGCTCAGTCCCTTCCTCACTCTTGGCCCCAAATCCTCGGTCCCTGGCCTTTTCAGTTCCTGCCCTCCGTCCCCTCAGTTCTCCTCAGGCTATAAACATGCCACTTTTTGTTCCCGGCACCTCAAGCATGAGGCCCCTGAGACCCCAAGTATACAGGCCTCCCCACGGAAGCGGCACTTGTTACACAGTCTCTGAACAAAAAAAAAAAAGAAGCTGGAACTCACTTTGCTTGTCCCCGCAACCGCTGAGGTCTTGGCTGCTCTCGCAGCCTTGCGCTTCTCCCCAGTCACTGATGTGTTCGCCTTAGGTTTGATACCTAAAGCCTTCCAGCAACGCTCCTTTCCTCAGACAGTATCTAGTGCAGTCATTCAAGGGACACAGCAGTTGTGTATATCATTGATTGGTAAGTCGAATTGTTGTATGTCTTCTTTTCACAGGATGGGATCAGGAATGGGATATTGTAACAGTGATGGTCGTTGGAGGACTGTAACTGTGTCAGTTTCCTAACCCCAAACTCTTCTTTGTATAAGAAAATGTTGAACGATTTGACTTCTTCTCTGCCTTGTATTTGAAAGAAGTGGATTTGTGATTTGAAATACCATGTTTGATAATAGTCATCTAGAGGCTATTACAATTTTAGTATCTTGTCACAATACCAATACTTTATGCTGGCAGTAGGTGATGTCAATAGATGTGACGAGTCTTGTGACTGTGACGTGTGTGACCGTGACCGTGACTAATGTGTGACATAGTCTAGAATGTTCTAGACTATTCTTGAACTTGCTTGACTTGAACTGAGACTGGACTTGAGCATGAACTTGACTTGTGAAACTTAACTTGTTATTTTACAGAGAGAGGCAGAGCCCTTTATATACATGTCTACAGCAACGGTGCATGGACAATGCAAAAACGATGCAATAGAGGTGCTTGGTAAGAATAGGGGTAGTGCATGACAAAGCACGAGAACAAAAAGTACAAGAAAGAATCAAGAAAGGAGTATCTGACAAAGCAGATAAGTAAGAATGTGTCAAGATAGGGAAAAGAAGTGTGGAGTGGGAATATTAGTACAAGAATAGAATGTCAGTTAGTAATGACGAGAAAAAGTTATCAAACATAGAACAAGGCAAAGATCATGTGAAAAAGATAATGTGTCAGATAAAAGAACAAAAGAAATGTCCACTTAATATTCCTCAACTTGTCCAATGTCTCCTAAGCGAATTGGATATAGAATAAGTCACTGTGTCATCCAGGAAGGATTGACGAATCAGAGACAACACAGGCTCTGAAGGCTGTTCATGAACCTTTCCATGAATGGCTGACGAGTGGGGTGGAAAATGCGATCTTTCTGGATTTATGATGAAGAGTGAGTTGAATGGACGGGAGAGGATATTCTGGGTATGGTCCCTTGAATTCTGCCACATATTCCTTTTGCCCTGCATGATAGTATACCCTTTTATCTCCAAGAAATATGAATGGTGTTGGGGAGTTGTTGACATATACTGGCTCTCCAATGGCATAAGTGTCATGATGATTGGGATTAGAGAGCTTGTGATGGAGATGAGCAGGATTAGGACATGTCGGTGTGATTGGAAAATGGCATTCAGCTCATCCTTCTATAGGTTGCAATTCGATAGATTCTTGGATATGCATCGACAAGGAAATGATAGATGACGACATTGATTGATTGATTTGATTTATATAATGAGTGATAAAAGATGGCGGTGTTGGCATAGAGGTGATGTGAGAAGATGGCTAAGGTTGAAGAAAATGGCGCTGTGTTAAGAACTGAGTTGGAGCAGAGGCAGAGTTAAGTTTGGGACTCAAGGTAGAGTCGACCGAGGTTCAGGGTTGGGTTGCTGAGGAGGGCCGAGGCTCGGCGAACAGGTCGAGTGGGACTTGGCTTCAGCTTATGTGCTGCGCCAGCTCAGAGTCCTGTCCTGTATTTTGGATGAGGCCCAAGGTCACCCGAAGTTTGGGTGTGACCTTAGCGAGAGGGACGAAGGAGCATAAAGATTAGAGATAGAACATATTTGGGTATCTTAGTCGATATCAGAACTGGCTTTCATGTACATGAATGAGGAGTTTATATATGGAGGGGTTTGGGGATCGGAGACTGGATGACTGAGGTCAGGGTCATAAACTACACAAAGAGAGATCAAACAGATGGGATGGATATGAAACAGGTTCAAGGTGAATGGGGGTTCAGGCCCAAGGGGCCAGAGGTTCAGTTCGGCGGCATGGGTTCTGACATGCTGGCGGAGTTGTATTGAAAATAGATGTGGCTTGTCCGCTGGCTTGTCATCACAACCTTCTTCTTTGGGGCCACAACAGCCACCAAAGCTCCAGCTGTTGGGGCCCCTGCTTCATTTTTGGCTGCTTGTTTCTGGGCCACCTCCTTCCCCAGTGCATCCGCTTTGGCCTTGGCCTCAGCCTTTGCTTGGATCTCTGCTCCCTTGCTTCAGCTTGGGCCCTCTCACAGGCCTCCCTCTCCACCCTTTCCTTTTCTTGGGCAAGTTTCTCTGCCCACTCCTATTCCTCTCGCTCCACCTTCTTACGAACCTCCTCCCTCTTGGTCTCCTCCAACTCCTCCATTTCACACAGGAGATGTGCATGCTTCTTGGCGGTCATTTCAGGGGCAGGTGTGGGAGACATTTTTGCTAGCATCTACCCACCCCCAAATGTGCCTCTTATACCTGGCACCTGACCCGAACATGTCACGTGACCTCACTCCCATATTAAGTAACATGACCACCACCAAAAGGCTTCATGGGTTCAGCCTTAAGAGGGGAATACTGCCACAGCCTGCTCCCAGACCAACCTCCAAGTCTTCAGACCTTCAGGCCCAAATCCCCAACCACCATGTTTTACCTATTCATACCTCGTGTTGGATCTCCCCCTTCATAGTTTACGACCCTGACTTTGGTCATTCAGTCCCCAATCCCTGAACCCCCTCATATATAAGCTACTCATTCATGTACATGAAATCCAGTTCTGATATTGACTAAGATACCCTCGGCAACCTGACCCCAAACCTCGGTTGACTCTATCTTGAGTCCCAGCCCTATCCTTGCATCCGTTCTGATTTAGTTCTTAACAATTTGCCAACTTTTACTGCCACTTCATTTTCAACTACTACTTGGAAATCACTGTACCCCTGACCCAGCTCACCTGGAAGGGTTCAATGTGGAACTTTACTGAAGATTGTTGCTCTGCATTCAATCTCCTAAAAAGGGCTTTCACATGTGCCCTGATCCTCATGCACTGGATCCTGGACATGCTGATGATTGTGGAAACTGATGCTTCAGACTATGCTCTCACCACCATACTCTCAATGTTCACTGAGGACAGCAAACTCCATCTGGTTGCATTCCACTCCCAAACATTCACAGGCCCAGAACTCAACTACAATGTCCATGACAAGGAACTCATGGACATCTCCAAAGCATTCAAATGCTAGCAACACCACCTAGAGGGCTTTGGGACACTAATCAATGTCTCATTGACCACAAGAACTTAGATTATTTTGCAACAACAAAATTACTCACCTAATGACAAACAAGGTGGTCTGAATACCTCTCACAGTTCAATCTGGTCATATGCTTCTGCCCCAGAAAGCTCAGAACCAAGCCAGATGCATTAACTAGACAATGGGATGTCTACCCCAAAGAGCAAGGTAGTGATTATAGTATCATCAATCTGCAGAACCTGAGACCTATATTCACTAACTAACAACTCTCTGAGTCCCTCAAGGCCAGTATGCTCTTCACCCTGGTACTCCAAGCAAGCATCCTCATGGATTCAGAATAGCTTGTTGCAACTTCTCATGCAGCTGGCTACCTGCAGAGGCAGTAACCGGCCTTGCGCATGGAAGTATCAGGTAGAAACGTGTTAAGGTTCTATTCAAACTCAGCTAAGCTACTATACTAGTTGCTTACTAATACTGTAAGTAGCTTCTACCGCTTGTAATAATCTATAATACCAACACACCCCCTCAAGCGTAGAAGCGTACGCTTGGTCTCCTGCATGTCCATGCGGTGTAAGTGTGATAAAACAGAATAATTTGCCTATAAAAAAAATTCCGAACGGCGCTCAGCAGCACTGGTGGTTCGGCCTTCGGGTTGTCGCGCGCTTGTCCACGCGTGTCCCGACGCGCGGGGTCACGTGACTTGGTTCCGCGTTGTTCGACGTGGTACAGGCCATGTCCCATTCCGACGAGCACATTGCGCGGCCTTGTGGCAGCTGCGCACGGAGCCGCTGCGTGAACATCGAAGCCCACGCAGCCGTGGTGTTCGTAGCTCCAATGGAATCGGCGCCTGTCGAGGTTGGCGTGTCTACGCCAAGTAGCTCGGCGAGGTTTGCCCCGTTCGCAATGACGGGCAAGCTCTCGCTGCCTTCCTTTCCCGTGCTCATATTGGCGCGATACTTTCCGCCGTCTTTGCTGGATTCCCTGCAGTCTCTTTGCGATTGTGTCCAAGACTGTAAGTGCCATGTTGTCATTATGACTGACGACGTTCGCAGGGGCAGAAAACCGCTGGTACAAAAGCGATCATCGCTTCTGTGATGTGCGGCTGCACGCTGGCGGTCTGCGGATGTTGTGATGCGTCCCCATCCATGCACTGTTGACTTTGCGACTACGCGATCCTTCGTCGGATCGCGGTTGGTCCTAATTGGTGCGTAGGTATGTATCGTGGCTAGTTTTCGTGAGCAGGCGCCACCTGCAAGTACATTTGCCGTCGATGGCGGCATTGAGTGTGGCATTGCCACCGCTGTATGGTGAGTCAGCTCTGTTGTCCTATCGCTGATCACGTTCTTTTGTCAGGATTGCGGCACGTTGTGAGCGACCTCGCGATCCGCATTGGTCATCGCTATTGGCGGTGCGATCCGTAGCCGTCTAGCTCAGGTCTGCGCGATCCATCGTCAGGCTGGGAAGGTCCCATCCAGCCTCAGTCTGTAGGTGCGTCCATTTGCATCCTTCCTCCTACTCATCTTTGACTCTTTACTTCTTTCCCTTCCTTCTGCTCCAGTTTCCATTGCGCCTTATTATCTCACCCCCTCAACTACATGCGCACTCCAATCTTGAGTCGCAGGTTGTTGACCTGGGCCAGCGATGGGAACTCGGGTCGGCTTCACGTTCCATTGTGCGGTCTTGTGCTGAGCCAGTGGGTGTCTATACCATTATCCGATTGCATTAGTAGCTGAGCATGTACCCTTGGCCATTTTATACAGTTGCCCTCTGTCTTGCGGTAAGTTGGTCTGCACCCGGTCAAGTAAACAGTGCCTTCTGTTTGCGGTCCATATGTCCCGCCCGTCTGACCGTTTGAACAGTATCTTACTGTGTGCGACCCCTGGTTCCGCCCTCGGTCTTTTTATGCAGTTACCTTCTGCAGGTGATGCTCCTTCGCGCATTCCCTTCGCGCATCCTATGCAATAAACGGTATGTCCCCTCCCTGACTGCTCATCTCTCTACCATCCCTTCACCACTCATAACTCCCACCCCCTCAACGCTGTGCCGGTCATATTCTTGAGCGGTAGGTCGTTGACTTGGACAGTGGTAAGGGTTGCGTGTAGCAGTAGTACCACTAGTACTTTGTAGGTAGATTCAGACCCAAATGAAAATGTAAGTTGAAGATTTGTAAGTATTGGTGAGTAGTGCCTGCTAGTCGCTGCAGGGCTTTGAATGTTGGGATCGGTAACGTGGTCCCAATGCGCCGGTCGATACCTCGTTGTGGCCATCCATACCTGTGTCCTGCACCCCCTAGATCCTGCTAAGCCAAGCGGGTAGGGTGCGACGTTCATGCGGTTCAGTTGCGTGATGGATGCCATGAGTCGACCTCCGGGACATTTGCCAAGTCCCGGCCAGCCAAGTTTTACCAGTGGCAAACTGGGAACACATTTGCTCGGGGCCCATAACCTGTTGCAACTTCTAATGCAGCTGGCTACCTGCAGAGGCAGTAACCGGCCTTGCGCATGGAAGTATCAGGTAGAAACGTGTTAAGGTTCTATTCAAACTCAGCTAAGCTACTATACTAGTTGCTTACTAATACTGTAAGTAGCTTCTACCGCTTGTAATAATCTATAATACCAACATAGCTACACTCTGATATCTGGATCAACTTGGCCTCTGACCTGACAGCATAGAAGCATCTCAGAAACACATCTGACCCTCACTAAATGCATTCCAAATATGGACTCCTATGCCTCAACAGTCACATTCTGGACACAGCCAACCTATGTCCTTGGGTACTACAATACATGCACAATCACCTGCTCTCCAGCCACTTAGGCCAAAATAAAATGCCAGAACTCATCCAGCAAGACTACACCTGGCCCAGCTTATGATCCTCAGTTGCCAAATTCTGCAAAACCTGCACCACATGTATGTGGTCCAAGTCCTAGCGACATCTCCCATACAGCCTTCTTAAGCAACTCCCAATCCCCAAAAGGCCCTGGAACTCCATCTCTATGGACTTTATCAAACAACTGCTGAAATCCTCTGGATATACAGCAATCCTGGTCAATGTTAATTGGCTCACAAAACAAGTGATCTTTGTTCCAACAGATGATACCATGACCTCCACTGACCTTGTGAGACTATTTGTACTGCATGTCTTCTCAAAACACAATGTACCATCACACATCATCTCCAACCAAGGTTCTGAGTTCATGTCTCATTTCTTCCATTCTCTCAGAAAAGTCTTAGATATGACGCTCCACTTCACCTCTGGATATCACCTGGAAGGTGATGGCCAGACAGAACACACTAACCAGACCTTGAAACAGTACCTTAGGAGCTACATCAATTACCAGCAAGATGACTGGTCGGAACTCCTCTTGCTCACAGAGTTCACCTACAACAATGCTGTTTTGGATCCTGAGAATTAGACAAAACTTTGGTGTTTAATCTAATTGCTCAGACTTCAATTAGACCTTTGAGTACTGATCACTTGTATCACAAACTATTTTAACGAAGAACCCAATTAAGAAATTATACTCCAGAATGCTCAATAGTCAGTATTGCAATGCAATGTTGCAAGTAGATTGTATATGAACACTCACGTAGCTGTGTTATAGTTTTTCTGTAACTCTGCTAGTCTGTAATGAAAGTCTGTAGGTCCAGTTACTTAGGACTTAGTGATTACAGAATTGAATTAATAGTATAAGTGATTATACTATTGATTCAATTGCTTGCTAGATTTATATTCCACTTGCCTATTTTCTATCTAATTTTCTACTATATCTGCTGTTTTTGTATTTATGGATTTCTAGCCACTACTTTGGTAGTGAAGCTAATATAGCCATGTTCTTCAGAACACTAATGGCTTACTAATCAAGTCTTTGGACCTGATTACTCAAGCAGACTTCAGTCTAGCTTGGTTGAAGATGTGGGAACACACTTCTTGGGCTTTTCAAGATGAAAATGTTGTTATTCTCAAGGCAGGAGAACCTTTTATACCTTGTCAAGGATTACTAATCTACAGGAACATTTTATCTATAAATAATATGGAAGCTAGTAGAAGTTTATGGAATACTCTGGTACCTTCTAACCAATCAGATCTCCTGGCACTTGAATCACATGTTAGCAACAAGGTCATGTGTTGCATCATCTAGGTATGCCAGCCAATCAGATCCTCTGGATCTTGGATCACATGTTACTTCCTGAGTCATGTGTGTAGTCATGTTTCTGGTTTCTGACTCAGAAGTGCTGTCTTCCAATCAGAATCCCTGGATCTTGAGTCTAACTGTGTCATGTTTCATTCACATGACTCCATTTCTGGGCTTGGCTGGCCTTGTACGTTTAGATGTCATAGTAACTTGGCTGATTAATTTTTTGTGTTGATCCCAACAATGAGTCAGCCTGTGTGGCACTTGACTCTATTTCAATCTGAGCTGCTGGATCTGAAATGGAGCCATTCTGCTGGAGCTTGTGGGTGCCAGTTGATTTTGGGAGCTGAGTCCACGCGACGGTAAAAGCGTCGCGCGCGTCGGAGTTTGAATTAGCGCGAGTGAATTACGAGTGAAGCGCCGGCCAGGGAAAATATATTTTTAAAGGCTGGAAAAATATCAGAGAAATCCGGAAAAATATTCTATTAATAAAGAGACCTTTGGTTACAGAGTCTTCTTTACTCTATTTTTGTGATTTTTCAGCAATTTTTACCAGAATAAGCAATATTCTTAAGCAACATTTGGAAAGAATTCTTTTTTTTTTATGTGATCCCCAACAAACACGCCAAATGCCACTACCAGAATCTCACCCTCTTCGCCAACAAGGGATACCACCTGAACCTTTCTGTCCGTCTGGAAAGAGAGCTGGCATCCACCCACACCCAGACCCTGTGGTTGACCCTGACCAGCTCCACCAGGAACTCAAGGAACAGATCAAGCACACCCAAGCCCACTATCAGATCTCAACAGACTCTCAATGGTCCCCAGCCTTGGAACTGCCCATTAGATCTCACACATTTGTCAAAGTACAATACTTCCAGACAACCTGGCCATGTTAAATGACTGGTTATTACTGATGATAAATGATGTTCCGGGGATGATGATGTGATTTCCAGAGAGGGTCACTTAGCATATACATGGGTTCTGGAGGTTCTGGTAGACTTCTGGATGAATCAGAGGGACTTGGCTTCAACTTATGTGTTGCACCAACTCAGTGTTCTGTCCCTGTATTTCAAATGTCCAAGTAACTGGAGGGTCTGGATGAGCCAGGGCTTGTTGTGGGTCATAGCATAGAGAGTGTGTGAGAGTGAGAGTGAGAGAGAATGGGGTGTATTAAGTCAATATCAGAACTGAGGAACATACAAGGGAATTTTGGGTTTATGTACTAAGGGTCTTGGGGATTGGGTTTGGGGATAACTAATATAGGTGAAATGTGTTTCATAGCTATCAAGAAAGATTTCCATAACATGGAGATGGGGGGTAATAATGGAACAATGACAGGGAACAAGAATAGTAAGAATAAAAAAGGTTTCCAGAAGGGCCCAGGGTTCCAGAGGGTTCCAGAGATCAGCCAGATATGTGACTGTGACAGATGCTGAGTGTTGATGTCCTGATCATTGTGCAAATGGTTCATATTCCAAACAAAGCTTTCAGAAGATATTCTTTGGAAGGAGGACAGTGATGGAAGGGCCAAAATATGATCATGACAGGATGCCAAAGACTAGTGATTGGATGTTGGTACAGAAAAGGTATTCTGCATTAGGACCAAGGAATTCACCATCTCTGAGGGGGGGATAATTACTAAGTGTTTGACAGAGATGAGAGTGATGAATAAGAAGTGTTGCTGCCCAAGAGTGTAGCCATTTGTCCCTGCTGAATATCCCCACAGATGTGACCCAGTGAGAGTGCCCTTCAAAAGGTAACAACAATTTGTCCTGTTTCTGCAGATGCAGGGCTGTTTTATTATATGAAAGAGACCACTATCCCGCGATTGTGTTGGTTCAAGGTACCGACCGGTCCCATAAACCGGCTTTTTACAAATCCACAATACAAAGTTAAGCTGACACTGTAGAACGCGAGCATACCACGTTCTGGTTAAAGTTCAAGCTGCATGGGCATGGATTGAACTAATGACCAAATTTGTTCTAGCGTGACATAATTTGTAGCCGCAACGCCTCACCTCTCCCTTCTCGGGATGGCGCAGGCCCTGTTCGATGAGCATCCTATTGAGCTCTATCTGAGAGGTCAGCTATCAGCACTGCCTACTCTGACGCACACTGAACTTTCTTACAGAGTCTGGTGAAGTACCAGAGCTGATGCCAGGAGGATTATACGAGTTTACAAGAGAAACCACCTTTGGCGCCATTCCTTACAATTTGGGTGCCCTTCGAACATGGCTTCCTCACCTATTACATGTAAGCTTCCAACGATCTTTGCATGCGAATCACTTATCGGTTGCGCTCTCAGACAATACAGCCCTTGTTCGAACACATCTTAACTGGATTTTGGAAATCCTCTGCTTCATCCAAGTTTGCTGAGCGATTCAAATATTTTGTGATATCTTCCTCGTTGCTCTCATCCTCCCTATCCTCCCCATCCATCACCCGTGCTGCTACGCCAACTACTCCTGGACATTTCGACCAGACTAATCCAATCTTCTCGCCTAACTCGTCTGTCGGTGTGGGGCCACGTATCCCGACATATGTATTGGCATGCCTTGTCCCATTAGTCTTGATTCGGGGCTATTACTTGTTTTGCATACCTCTTCTTGCCGCTATGAAATTTCTATCCGATGGAGCTCCCACATCGCTCAGGTTTAGCAATGGAGATGAACCATGGACATTGGTACGCCCATTTTCTTTAAAAAGTCGCCAACGCTGACTGTTCGACACAAGACCTTAGATTATTTAGAGCTACTTATTGCAGCAAACAACACATGGGATAATATCGTGAGTGAGACTTTTGGAATTCTCGAGACTGAAGAACAATCGTAAGTCCCGCCTTATACGACTTGCCTAGTGCTGATATTCCTCAATCAGTGTTTCCTCACCCTCTTCCCCTTCTTCGTCCCTCCCTTCTCTCCGCGTCGCACTCTCTTCCTCCCTTCATACTACCGAGACACAATGCGACAACATCCGGCAGCTACTCGTTGCCCTTACTTCACCTCTCGTTCTCTCCCAGCTATCGCATATGTATGCTCCGACGCTCCCATCCCGCATGTCTTCCTCTCCTAAACACTCACGTCCCATGTCGCTTGCGCCACCGTCTTCCGAGCACTTCCGCGCCACCTCGCAAGTATGCCCCCTATCCCTATCTAACCCACCAGATGACGCGTATACCCGTCGCCGTGTAAGACTAGCATCACAGATATCTCTTGCTGACAAACGCTCGACATGGAGTGGCGCATACAACCCCAATCATGGCTCATCGCATCGGCTGGAAGAACGCCGCCCCTGTCGTTCGACTGTCCTTCAAGTTGAGGATCTTGATTCTCCAACGACACCTGCATCCTCTGTATCTAATAACTCTTCTCATGTATTGACGCCGCCATTGACACCCACCGCCACGGGGGACGTTTCTAACCCTGCAGAGGCAGAAGACGAGTCATTTGGGGTGGCAGCGCTCGGTCTTCACCGCAGGCGACGTAGCATGCGTGCTCCGTTGTTGAATTCACCATCTTTATCCTCAAAAATTGAGCATCTTTCCATACGCGACACGTCATCACAATTTCATGCTCCACTACTCACATCTACACTCGGCTCCAACTTCACAGCCTTGAGCTTTCCACCTTTCACTTCACGACAAGCACATCATCTCACCCTCTCCAATCTTCGTCTCGCCCTTCGAGGTGCCCTTGGCTCAAAACGATTTACTTGTGCACATTTGCTCGCTCTGAGATTCTCAGACTTTAACAATCCCCAATCCCGGAACCATTCTGACATTGATAGCGAGGAATCTTATTGGGAGGACGTACGGTCGATCATTTCCCTTCTCACGTCGACATTGGAAATTTCATCAGCTCGTCTTGCGGAGGCGCTGGCCGATAGGGCGCTGAGACAGGAGGAGGAATCAGGAATCACAACTGATGAGGTTGTTTCCACTAGCTTGGCGTCTCACGAGCCTGTGGAGTCTAATTACAGCAGTGAGCCGCCTTCCTTCTCCCCTATGCCTAGTCATTTGGTACGCTTCGTGGCACACATCGACGCAATCTCGTCCGCGCTAGATGACGCACGGGATTATCTCAGACAATGTGTTGCATCCCTAAAGGAAGACGCAGAAATCACATCAAGTTTCCCCGAAGATCCTGAGTCACCTCCTACGGCCGTTCGGTCTTTTGAGCGGCTGAGGCAAGAACTAGGATTCGCGCTCAGGGAATGTGAGCGCGGACGTGGGACATTGTTGGACATTGTGAAGCAAACCCCACCAGATGATCTAGCCGAGGGAGATGGCGAGAAGTCACTCGCTCTCCAAGAAGAGCAGTTCAGTTTCAAAGAATTGGACAAGACGCTGTACAACTCACGCGAGGATTACACCTACGTTGACCAGGAACAAGATCATGATACATCGGTTCATGACGATGATGCGACTTCCCACTTGATCCAGACAGCAACCCCACAACATCTTCCTCCGCCTGGAATTGAGCAGGTGTTTGAAAGTGTTTCCGCCGTGCAGCCGTTTGTACGTGAACGGTCGAAGCTTACACGCGAGGAACGCATTCGCATGGCCAAGACCCGACGTGGCAGTCAATTTGGCCTACCTCACTCAGCGCCAGGTAGTCAGGAAGGAAAGCTGCATCCCAGGCGAGAACAATGGGGACCTGGCGGAGAAGTCGTGCAGGAGCTCAAGGATGTCATTTGGCAGGTTAGCGAACGACGGCGGAAGATGACTGAGCAGTCAAGCTTGACACATAATTCGGTTGCCTTGCATTCACTAACCTGACCATGCACTGTATAAGTTTAGAATGTATTGCAGTAACTTATACTCCAACCTTCTGCATATATGGACTAGTCAGACATCCTAAGCTTTGCAATTTTTGGACTGGAATTGTTGGTCACGATGGACCTTGTAAACAGATCTCAAATTGAGTACAGAAGACAGAAACAATTTCAAGCGGACAGGAAGGAAGAAACAAAAAATTGACAGCTAAAAAAACGAGCAAGAAAAAAAAAACAAGAAAACGGCGAAATTCAACGCAGGTGAAACGGGCAAATAGAATCTACACCCAAAATGCCTCGCATACTGCTGTTTCCCGATAAATAAAACAAGGGAATAAAGCAAGATGCATAGATTGAGCAAGAAAAGTTGGTGAACGGGAGCAGCAGTTGCCGCAAGGTATACATTAGCAAGGAGGAGGGCTGATCAAAAGTGAAACGAGATCAGGCAACTTTCAACTCAAGGGATTCATGTCAATCCACTGTGAGAATTCGGCTGGATCAATGGAGTCAAGGGTGTCCAGCCCGAAATTATCTTCCATCGTGTCGAAGAAATCACCAAAAAGGGTAGATGGCAGAGCACTTCCAGTCGAAGGTGGTGCAGATGGGGGCGGAGGTGGGGGCTGGACATTAGCTGCCGTACTACCAACGGCGGTGGCATCAGGTCCCGAAGTCTGTGGTCGTGGGAGTGAATTCATCGCGGCAGATGGCGAGATGCGATTCGTTAAAACAGCGGACGGAGAGGGTGCAGTGGTATTGCCACTGCCATTGTTACCTCCCGCCGAAACGGGGGTAGCTGGGCCGCCACCACTGCCCTGAGACATCGAAGGAGGCGCACTAGGCACACTGGTATTTGTAGAAGCGCCTGCACCACTTCGTGACTCTGGCCGTATACTTGGCGAAGAGCCTGTCGCACCTTCGTGACGAACGCCTACTGGCGAGGGTGCTGTTTGTTCTTTGGACGCTCCACCGGTATTTCCAGGTGCGCTTGCTGGTTGGGCGGGAGGCGGCATCATGCCTGTGCCCTTTTGGATATTTGCGTTCTCTGCGCGATGAGCGGGAGATGGTGGAGGCATCATGCTCCCAGGCTTGCCCTGTTGGGGTCTATTGTTTCCCACCACCGCACCACCACCTGCCGCCACACCCCGCGTGTCATGAGGGTCAGAGGAAGGCGACGGATTCGGATTTGCCGGGTTCGGCGCAGATGGCAAATTATTCGGCATCTTGTGGAGGTGCTGGCTCGCCATGGACTGTCGATAATGCATCTGTTGCTGCTGCATCTGCTGAGACTGGTTCTGGAACGGGTATGAGATCTCCGGGGAGGGAAGAGGAGGGCGACCCGATGCAATTTGTGGATTGGGCATCTGGTGGATATGCTGGTTTGTAAGGGCGGGTGTCATGTGCGCCATGCCAGGTGGCATTGGGTGTGTCATGCCTGGGACCATGCCGCCCATGTTCATACCACCCACATTAGGGACGGGCTGCTGTCCTGGATGTGGATTCATAGGACCGCCCATCTGACCACCGCGGAAACCATTTGGCAAGCTCTGTGGATGCTGCGGAGTAACAGGACCAGAATACCCAGCAGGACGACTACCTGGATGATTGGGTGGGAAACCTCCCATCGACCCCATGGGCGGTGGCGCAGCACTAGTATCAGTACTACCTGGTGCTGTCCCAACACCACCTTGAGGTGAGTGTCGCTGACGCTTCCTTTCTGGTGGAGACTGATCCTTAGGTGTCGACTCCCCACCTTGCTGCTAAGCAAAATTATAAGATCTTAGAATGGGGATATGTTAGATGGCATTACCTCGTCACTTGGGGACGTGCTGGCTCTCTTTTGTCCACGCTGAGCAGTCGAAGGCTGACGACTCGGTCCTTGCGGAGGACCCATGGGCATGCCTGACATGGGTTGCTGATTCAGGCCGGGTCGCGGAATACTAACAAGACCATTAATTTAGAATGTTTAATAGCCGTTGATTGACCATGCAAAGCACCGACCTGCCATTTCGAGGGGGATTAGAAGCACCTCCCCCATAGACATTCATTGTTCTCTTGAACACTTCGTTCAAACGAGTCTAAGGAAATTATGATGTTGAGCGTAGCCCGAGCCAGAGAAGTGATATACGCACTTTTTCCTCGTATGATAGGTTCTCAATTTCACGACCATCATTGCACCCCGC
Source organism: Ramaria sp. MG151 (assembly GCA_003314545.1). Lineage (NCBI taxonomy): Eukaryota > Fungi > Basidiomycota > Agaricomycetes > Gomphales > Gomphaceae > Ramaria > Ramaria sp. MG151. The sequence continues at coordinate 70,235 of QMFG01001839.1, read as the reverse complement.
TTCTGCCATCATCGGATGTAAGAAGACCTTCGGTATCCTAGCAAGATTCGTCTCCATAGCAGCGAGGTCAGACTGGTCATGTGGGTTGCTCCTCGGCTGCTGATCCTGCTGCTGCTGCTGTTGTTGCTGCTGCTGCTGCTGCTGTTGCTGCTGTTGCTGCTGCTGCTGCTGCTGCTGATGGCGCTGTTGCTGCAGTTGGTGTTGCTGCTGCTGCTGGAAGCGTCGAGTCATTTCCTCGTTCACAACCTGGCCTTGTCCTTGTCCTTGGGGCGGCGGTTCGCGAGCAGCTAATGCTGGACTTTGCTGCGTCAATGTATTCCCTCCGGGAGTTCCCGAACGGCTACCGGTTGGTTGAGGAGGTCCCATGGTGCCGCCAGGGTTCATCAGTTGCTGATATGGCTGTGTTGGTGTCTGAGAGGGATTCCGTGGGGAAGCGGTATTAGGCTGTCCTCCCTGTGGTGGAGGTCCTCGCCCAAGATGGTGGTGTTGGGGTAGATGTTGCGCGGCACCAGAAGCACCCAGCTGCGATACGGGTCCGCTCATACCAGGTATGTGCGGATGCCCAAGAGGACCTTGCTGCCCAGGCCCGGGAGGGTGCGCGGCAGCCATAGTGGGCGAATGGAACTGACCCGGAGGGCGTATGGCTTCGTGCTGACCGCGTGAAACTTGACGCTGCGAAGTCTGAAGATGCGGAGCGGAATTTGGGTGCAAAGGCGGAGGGTGACCCTGTGGCTGTTGTGGAAGAGAACCGTGTGGGCCTGGACGATTCTGCTGCTGCTGTGACGGGGGGCGCTGTGGGTTAGACATCGGATGACCGTGGGGAGTTGATGGATCGATGCCATTTATCTGTGGCTGAGACTGACCCTGTCCAGGAGGAGGCTGCTGATGAGATGTCGGCACCGGACCGTGAGGGACACCCATAGGATACTGGAGGCCTTGCGGCGCTGGGGCGGGTTGACCTGAAGCTTGCGGCAGGGGAACGGCGCCATTCACCATGCCCGGAGGACGAATACCATTGGGTGGAGGCCTGGTTACAGTTCGAGGAGGTGGTTGGGTGGAAAGAGGTACCTGAGTGACACGTCGTTGTTCATTTTCATGTACTAACCGGTTTCGTTCGGCCTGGTTTTGAATCCACTACATGGAGGAATAATAAGAAAGAGAAGACAATGAGTGGCCAACACTGAACCGCTCACATGAAAATACAACATGACGTTTTCAGGTCCTTGACCTGTGGTTTTAGCTGAAAAAAACATCCAGAAAACGCTCCACCATCTGTATGATATAGTCATTCTTTGCACATTGATAAAAGTACAAATGGCGCACTCGAATAAAAAGCCTTGTCGGGCATTGATGGGAGGCGATGCGTCATTCCCGATCTCAGCTTCTTGAACAAGTTCCTTTGCAGCTTTTCGAAAACCACGCTTGAGGAAGTAATCGTGAATGTACACATTGAACCTTGAGTGGCATGGATAAGAGACAAGTCGACGAATGGATTACAGGTAGAGACGAAAACGTACATTTTATCGCCTTCCCATGATATGGGAGCGGGTTGCTGGGGATTGGATGATGATGTTGAGGGCTGGCCATTTGTGACAGGCGGAGGGGGATTGGTGGGTGATGGCTGCACTTGAGCCATGTGGGACGAAATAGCACGAGAAAATACGAGGTCGTTGGGAGGAAGAGGGTGTGCTGGGTTGGCAGCGGAGTGAGTGGGCTGATGAATCAGGTTGGTGGAGCTGTGAAGGGCGCTTATCGACACGGTGCACAGCGAGCTCACTGTCGACGATGACGATAAAGAATCTAGAGTGCTACGAGTAAGGAGGATGAATGAAGAGACAAAGTTGACAGCTGATGGGGGGGCAGCTGATATGGGCAGAGCACAATGGACCGGAATGTATTTTTCAGACTCCGAAATACATCCCGAAATTCCATTGTTGTTGTTGTATTCATGTAAATTGCGTCACCCACATATCCATCGCAACTAGAGCTCGCAAGAGAAACACACTACTCTCTCCGACTCTTATCCACCAATTTTTTGCAAAATTTTTCTTTCTAGTCGAGATCTCGGCTCGGTTGGCCGACTACCATGCTGGCAAGGGATGACGCTGCATTCTCAGAAGGACCCCTGACGCGTATGTGAATTGCGAAGCTAACACGAAAGTCGAAGTATATTGTCATGTCCCCACGTCAAAACGAATCTCTAAAGAAATTTTCCATGCCGGGAATGCTCGCTCAATGTAAATGGTAAAGTTATGGCAGTCAAAAAACTGACATCAGTGTCACCCAGTAGAGCAGTGGATGGAACTCGAGAGGAAGCTCGGCGTAACCTCCAGGTTCCCGGACACCATCAGGTTGAAAGGATTACCAATAGAACTGTGACAACGACAGCACTGCTCACCCCTGTTGGCTAAGGAGGACCATAGAAGATTTGATGGGACATCCCAACATATAGAGTACACGGGCAAAGCGAAAAACCTGGCTACAGTAGGTAGGCAAGAATGATTCCACATCAAGCGCAGAGGGAGAGCGTAGCCTCAATACCAACAGGGAAGCGATCATTGAACGTCGGGCCCAAGTTGAGTACAGGATAATCCTCGAAAGTAGCAACGGATGTTATTCGGCCCAATGGCGCCTGTGAGCCACTCATAACCATAGATGTCCACCTCCATACTGCAGTGTGAGCTAAATTTCTGCCCATTCTGGCTATAGGGGTAGTTACTCACGGATCGCCTGATTAGCTCTCCGTGTAGCAGAATAACGGCAGGTACAGGAGCAACACAAGATGCCCTACAAAACGCTGGGATGGGGAGATAGTCTGGGAGGATGTATCTAGAAGAATAACGGCAGCATACAGGCACATCAACAAAAGATGCCCTACAGTAATGATCAGCGCCTATAGGTTAAAATAGGAAGGTCCCGCGTACTAGTTCAGCAGTTGTTGCAGTGGTCATGTTATACAGATAATAAGACATATAGACTGCAAACATTAAAGATCTCAAGAGGGCGAAAGGCTGTCTGTCCTGGATATCGCGCGTGATAAGCTAGTGAGCGGTGAGTGAAAATTCGCTTGCGCATGACGTTGATCTGATCTAGGCTGTCTCTTTCTCAGAGCTCGGATTATTGCTAGCTGCAGTCTCTCCTTTAAGCACCATACGTATCTTTAAGCACCATCTATCTAAACCCCCCGCTTTTGAGGGCCCAAGTTTGTTGCATCCTTTCTTTCCTAGTCTTCACTATCCGCTCATGACCACCCCTTGTTAACTTAGACCTCGCAATGTTCGCCTTCGTTAGTTTCGTATCTCTCGCTCTACCCCTTCTTTCTGCTGCTCAGCTTGCCCCAACGTCACCTGCACCCGGCGACGTATTCAAGCAGGGATCCCCTTGTTCCATTTCTTGGATTGCCGAGTGAGTTACAAACATAACAGGCACTACGAGGAATGTTCCCTTTACGTTCCATGTGTTCAGCACTTCCGGAAAGTGGAAAAATACGTTTATTGAGTTGATGACTGGTTCTAACCAGCAAATGACCCATCTCACCAGTACGTGCACAAAGTCACACTTCGAGCTCCTCGATCTTCATGCCGTTTGCAGCTGTAGCCAATGTGGATGGTACAGACCCCACCAAAACATCCATATCTATTCCCTGCCCAGCGGTGAGTCCCGCGCTCACCGCACTACTTCTCATCTAATCTCGCACAGGTTACCCCAAACTCCCCCATTTACTTTTATCAAGTCACCGCACAAGATCAGAATGCTACCTGGACCGGCCGTTTCGCAATTTCCGATCTCAATGGTGCAACATCACCGCCTCCCAACGCGAACCAGCCCGATGGTACACCCATCGCATGGGGCGATGGCAAACTTCTTTCAGGCCCGGGCTCTCCGCCACCCCCAACAGCTCCGCAAGGTCAAGTCGACGGATCTGGATCTGGATCCGTCAGTGGCGCGTCATCATTCCCCGTGTTCACCGCGTCTACCGTGTCTGCACCACCTAACTCAACAGCTGCAACCACGCCGGTATTTACCTCGGCATTCTCAGCTTCATCTTCCCTTGCGTCCATTTCCGGGATCAGTTCTTCCCAAGTTCCCGCCACGACATCCTCCTCATCGTTATCTCCGTCACCCGCCACAGCTAGCACTAGCGCTAGTACTTCTTCCAACATTGCTTTTACTAACTCCCTTCCTGCCGCTTCTGCACTTGTAGCCGCCGCAATACTTGGGTTTGTAACTCTCTACTGAGCAGGAGTCGTATTGTGTTGTGCAAACGGCCCTATCACAATACCCCTCATGTACTCTGCGTCCCCCCTCACTCATTCATGTCGGTCGCGAAGTTTGTTGGTGGGGCTCCTCTATAATGCTTTGCTAATCACATATCCTCTCTCTTATTCATGGGTTATGGTTGATGTATCTCATCCGTGCTGTTGGTAAGTATACAAAATATTGCATGTGCAGAATTAAGTGCTGATGACATGTCATCCACCATATTATCTGAGAATGGGTTCGCCAAAATGCAGACCCGAGTGCACCAAGTGACAGGTGGCTCTGGGCGCTTACTTTAGATTAAACACGAATCCATATACATTGATTGAGCTTTGGTTTTTGAAGTATATCATCTACACGACGGCTCGACGACGACTTATGGGCCGAACCCGCTTCTTTTTCTTTCCCGCAGCAAAGGCGTTTGCACTTTTAAGGTCTCGTCCCAAGATGTCATCCTGCTTGACCTTGTAAATACGCACCTACGATGAAAATTTGGTGGCATGATTACTTCTGTTGGAAATAACATGTTACAAAGCACTTACAATCCAGTTCTCAGAAGTGAACGCTTCCTCTATAGCACTACATCAATACCCACTGTCTTAAGTGTTACGTGAGAACATACCAATGTAGTCGAGACTGGGACCCACGGCGGGCATCCGCTGGTTGCGCACCCTATCCACAGCCTGTTGTCCACCAAATAGCTCATTGAATCTGCATATGCATGCGTGAGATGCACCCCATGCATAGAACTAACCACAACTAACTTACCTGTAATAAGACATCTTATACATTAAGCAGTTGCGCATGATAGCTGAAGCCTCATCGTCTACGCGGTACTCGCCTCTCGGCGTAAAGTAGTTCGGTTCTTGGATCTCGTCAGGCCACACGCCCTGTGCGATCCGCACCATCCACAGAAATTTGTTTATATCGTCTCCCGAGTAGGCGAGGAGACCCCCGAATATGATAAGCACGTAATCCACATCATGTTTGCGCAGTATCGGATATGCAACTTCTTCCGTTGACGACATGGCTTTGCCGACGGTCGCAATGTGTGCTACGAATGCCAAGGTTAGTAGAAGGAGATCGCGAACTGCAAATACTCACTATTGTTCCATGTATTATTATCCACCAAGGTGGGTCGTTCCGCCATACCTGCGATCTGATAACCATAGTCCCACCAGCTCATAACAACAGCTGTCTCGGGTGTATTCTGTCGCAGCCAGTAATATGCCTCGCGGTAGTCGTCAATGATGTTCTGACTTCCATCGGGGTTATGTGATGCCAAAACCACCGAAGGCGAAGAATAAGCGCTCGAAGTAACCCATGTGCAGTGCTGAACGAAGAAAAGCATCATGAAAAGCACATTTCCAAGCACAGCTAATCGGGTGTCCAAGCCGAATATGCCAAATGTTTGAGTGGGGGAGGACTTGGTGACCGTTTTGCTTGAGCTTGGGGTGAAAAGAGAAGATATGCCGTTCCCTGGGGAAGCTGTAGCAGCCGCGGCAGCCTTTTTCTTGTCTTTTTTAGATGGAGTAGCGTCTATGCCCTTACTAGTGTCGTGCTCCTCGTCAACGATATCCGGTACTGTAGGATCAATGTATACGTCGAGAAGGCTGGATACTGCGATCGCTGCGGAGACACAGACGACAGGTGTAAGGGTTAGCATGAGGCGAACCATGACACCAGCAAAGTAGGACGCCACGACTGCGTAGATAATTACAAAGACGTGTTCGTCGCGCAGCTCCTTGAAACAAAGTAGGACGCCAGCGGGAAATGCAAAAATGAGAAAGTGAAGGTCCATAAAAAAGGCGCTCCAAGCGGTAGGTTGATGTTCAGACACAGATGCAATAATTGGTATGTATCTGACTAGATGTTAAGAAGGTATAGCTCGATACAAAAGGAAACTAACTTTTTCGCATATCCTGTATCCCAGAGAGAATAGAATCGCCCAGTCCATGGCGCGATCCATCCTTTCAGAGTGAGGACGCCAAAGATTGCGACACCGAGCAAGCTCACGATCATAAGAGCATATCTAAGCAATGACTGGAACTGCTTCGATCCAACATGTGAGCGGACGAGGTCTGTGAAGGCCACCAACTGCAAAAGACCAAATACCCCTAGAGGCATGTCAGTAACAAACAATGAGCGCATAATTCAACTAATGGCGTGCCTAATGCACCCATGTGTTCGCTGGTGCGAACAGGTTGGAATCCTACAAAGGGGACCTGCATACTCGCCAAGGTACCCACAGCATACCACGAAGAGTATGCTATGTACAAACGATTGGTGAAACGTCCCATCAAAATAAGCACTAAAGCGTGGAGCGGAATCATATTGGTAATGAAAGCATAACCACCTGTAAGCGGAGTTCAGTATGCGCCAACAACGCATCACGATGATGTCTGACCCCAAGCAGCCACCATGTAGAAGTAAAACACCGCAGCCCCGGTACCGAAGAATGCGCTGCCTTGTTTCAACGCTTTTATCCAGAGGTAAAATGTTATCATAAGAAGGAAAATGGCAATGGCTTCATTGTCATAGGATCCAGCAACTGATCGGGAGATGTAGCCAGGCGCAATACCGATGAATACAGCGGCGAGAAGGCCGGCGCTCTCGTCTTTCATTTCTTTAGTAAACCTGATGACAATTAATTGTGTGCCATTCATAAGACCATAATTTCTCACATGTACGTGGCCCAAGCTGTTAAAGCACTGAATCCTGGCGCGAGCAGAACACAGATATTTCTTATGTCAACGGGAAGGTTTAAAGCATGGAGTACATTATAAATGACACCGCTGGTGGCCATTAGCCCAGGATAGATGGTCCCACCTACCACACGACCCAGAGGATACCAGGCTGTGGGATCGAACCAATTCCAGAATTCCTTGGGGGCGGCTGTAAGTCATACGATTTCACGATGTGAAAATGCTCACATAAAATCCTTTGGAAGCTAAGACTTTTGTAGCCCGGCTGCAGAAATCACATTAGACCCTCTAGGGTAGTGCGGAAATATGTACTAACTAGTTAAACCATGGGTCACTGTTGGGAACCGTTAATGCCTTAATCAATGCTTGCGTAAGGGAAACGAGCTCACAATTCATGTATAATACTTTCAAAGTTGATGACGGCAAAGAGGCGGGAGGCAATTGCAGCGCCGGAGATGAAACAGAGAGCGACGATGCGAAGGAGTGAAGTTGTATTGGTCACTGTTTCTCCCGAGATATTCGAAGGTAGTGAGTATGCAGTCGGCATGGCTGCGTATTCTTTCCGTTCACAAGCAGGCCGCCGTCGATTGCTGGTGGTTCGTCGATTATTTGAATATTGGTATGCGATGGTCGACGTATCCTGTTTAGTCCGAAGGCGCTAACGCGTCCCTACAAGGACCCTTCCTATAGTCGTCTCTTAAAGTGCTTGCTCTGTCTTAGAAACGCAGTTCACCAGTGTAAAGCTACCCCTATGGATAGCGACCTCATAAAAGTTGTGAACAAACTCCAAGATACATTTGCCAACTTGGGTGAGTAGCGTTTTCCTAGGTTAAATCGATCGAGCGCCATGGCTAACACAGTGCATAGGAGGAGAGTTGGATATGCCTCAACTAGCTGTAGTGAGTAGCAAATTTATGAATCTTTCGTCTGTAGTTCACTCTTCTGGCCCCATTGTTGTAGGTAGGCAGTCAGTCAGCCGGCAAATCCAGCGTCCTCGAAACGTTAGTACCACTATAGTCCACATATGTTGTCTTTAATGAGAGGCATAGTATTGTTGGTCGCGACTTCCTCCCTCGAGGACAGGGTATCGTCACCCGACGCCCACTTGTCCTGCAGCTCATTCATACCCCCGTACCATCCACCTCTACATCCGAGTCACCGGCCTACACAGAATGGGGCCAATTTCTTCACGTTGACAGGCGTTTCACAGAATATAACGAGATACAGAAAGAGATTGAAGCGGAAACCTTCCGAGTCGCAGGGCAGAATAAAGGCATCAGCAAACTACCCATTCATCTGCGCATCTATAGCCCCAACGTCCTTGATCTTACTCTGGTAGATTTACCAGGCCTTACTAAGGTCTGTATCTTCTATGGACTCCTTATTTCATGAAATGTTGAACTAGTTCAATAGATTCCAGTCGGAGACCAACCTTCAGATATCGAGAGACAGATACGTAACTTAGTTGTGGATTATATCTCTAAGCCCAACTGGTACGTATTATATGAGATGTCGTTCGTCGCTTACTGTTTCTTAGCGTCATCCTTTCGGTCTCACCCGCTAATGTGGATCTTGCGAACTCTGAGTCTTTGAAGCTTGCTCGGTCAGTCGACCCTCAAGGCAGACGTACTATCGGCGTCCTCACCAAGCTGGACCTCATGGACGCAGGCACTAATGCCTTCGATGTATTGACTGGACGGGTCTACCCGTTAAAACTTGGATTCATAGGTGTCGTTAATCGCTCCCAGCAAGATATTAATTCAGAACGCACCATGGCGGATGCCCTTGCTGCTGAGACAGAATTCTTTTCGAACCATCCAGCGTATCGCAACATTGCGCACAAGCAAGGCACCAAGTACCTTTCCAAGACACTTAATCAAGTACTCATGAATCACATCAGGGACAAGTTACCTGATATGAAGGCGAGGCTCAACACGCTTATGGGTCAGACCCAACAGGAGCTCAATGCGTTTGGTGATTCTGCTGCTTTCGACAGGAACAGCCAAGGCCCTCTTATTCTTCGTCTTATGACCCAGTTTGCACGCGACTTTATTTCCTCCATCGATGGAACATCTGTCGACATTTCAACAAAAGAGCTCTCTGGTGGTGCACGCATCTATTACATATTCAATGATGTCTTCGGTAATGCCCTCAACTCGATAGATTCGACCCACAACCTTGACACGCAGGATATCCGTACTGCCATCCGAAACTCAACAGGTCCAAGACCAAGTTTGTTTGTGCCAGAGGTAGCATTTGACCTTCTTGTTAAACCTCAAATCAAGCTTCTCGAGGCACCCAGCCTACGTTGCGTGGAGATGGTGTACGAGGAGCTTGTCAAAATCTGCCATAACTGCACAAGTAATGTGTGTGATGGTTGAAAGTCTAAGGAGTCTGGCCCTAACGTGTCTTGTAGGAATTGCAACGGTTCCCCCGTCTCCATGGGCAGCTTATCGAGGTCATCTCTGAGCTCCTTCGTGAACGGCTTGGCCCTACATCGGAGTACACACAAAGTTTGATTGCAATACAAGCAGCATACATAAATACCAACCACCCTGCTTTTGTCTCTGGATCACAGGTTGCCTCAGCTGTTTCACGTGAGCAGCAGCAGCAGCAACGGAAAAAAGTCCCACCGCAGCGGGTAAGTTTCAACATCCCACAACTTCTAGCCGTTGCGTTCTTATAGTTGTACATTTCAGCCATCATCCACCGAACCAGTCAACGGGGAAGGCTCCGCAGATGAAGGAGAAGCCAGTCTCGACCATCCACCCAATGGTGTGGCTGGTCGTGACGGCCGTTCCGTCTCTTCGACATTACATGATCGTAATCGCACAGCGTCCAGCCTTGCTGTTAATGCTGCTCCGTCGACGAAATCATCATCACGGCATCAGCATCAACATCAGCATCAACAAACCAATTCGCCATTTTCGAGCTCCTCTCAGCATTCCGCACGGGATAGCTTTATGAGCTATTTTTTTGGACAATCTGGACCTCCAACAGGGCCGCATGCCTCTACCGCCAGCACCTCTAGCATACGAACATTCGCGGAGGTGGGCGGGAACCCAGTAGATAATATGCATGCATTACGAACACCGTTAGATGGTAGCAATCCGGCATACGATATGAAGAGCTTGGAGAAGCATATCGAAGCAGTGAGTCAAACTTCTTGTCGTGTTTCGCTGCCAACAATAACACCATCCTGACTAGGTTCCTACGGAAGGTAGCTTAAATTCTTTCACACCACGCGAAGAGATGGAAACGACACTTATACGGTCGTTAATTGCCTCATATTTCTCTATTGTGCGACAGATGATACAGGACCTTGTGCCGAAGGCCATCATGCATTTTCTAGTGAATCACACAGCACAGCATGTGCAAGATCGTCTTGTCTCAGCATTATACAAGCCCGAGCTGTTTTCAGAGCTTTTACATGAGGATGAGACAATCGCGAGCGAGCGTGGAAGGGTCAAGTCGTTGTTGGATGCATACAAGGAGGCCTTTAAGACACTGGCAGAGGTCAGCTTAAAACCGTCATAGACTACTTCTCCTAAATACGAACATCCACACGCATTGCTATGTACATTTTCAAGTATTATCAGCAATCGTTAATCAAATCAAAAGCGCCTGTATGACTAAGCAGCTGTAATAGCTGTCAACAAGGTTCAGCATCCGTTCTTGCATTTGTCTCTCGACATTCATAATACCTACGTCCGCCGATTGCTTACTGCTTTGACCCCTCATTCTAAGATAGTGTAAAGTAAGAATGCTATATCATCGTGTATCAATTGACTTCATATTAACGTATGTTTACATCCCACAAGTTCCAATGGCTCAGCGTGTTACCATTCGCAAGCGTACGCCGTACAACACCACGTCTAACCGCCGGCGCATCATCAAGACCCCCGGCGGGAAGTTGCGATATCACCATCTCAAGAAGTTACCTACTTCACCTAAGTGTGGTGATTGCGGTATTGCGCTCCCTGGTGTATGTATACCTCAGTCTTAGCCAAACCCAAAGGGCCTATAAAAATGCTGACCTAAATTCGTTCCAGATCCCTGCCCTTCGTCCGCGCCAGTACGCGACTATTTCCAAACGTCAAAAGACAGTCACACGGGCATATGGCGGAAGCAGGTGTGGAGATTGCGTGAAATCACGGTATGTCAAATGAGGTTTCCCATCATTATCAACTAGTTAAAGCTGATTATTTCGTTATTTATCTAGCATCGTCCGGGCATTCCTAGTAGAGGAGGCAAAAATTGTCAAGAAGGTCATCAAGTCACAGGCTAAGGGTGCACGGAAATAGATAGGTGCTAGTTCAGATGTCTTGCACTTATGATCCTCGCATGCTATGTAACATCTACATGACACTCAAAATCTACGACCGACAAGGTCGATATGGACACCACATACCTATTGTCTTCGCACATCTTGGTAATATGACATTTTGGTCGGTCAGCTCGAGGCCATGATACAAGAACTCTTCTGCGAGCTATTAACACGATGCAGCATCTTCTCGTCTTGACAAAAAATATGATTTCGCGTAGTTAGAAATGCTGAAGGAGAAGGATCCATATTGGCAAATACACCAAGGGTGTGAATGGGGAATGAAGCTATGGATTGCAGAAATTCTATATAATGACATACAGCATGTAGATGAAGACACAAGATGAAGCCCTAGAGAGTTCGTTATACAAGATGTTTGCATGTAGAAGCCATTGGAATCGTGCCAGAACATGAAGCAGTCCGTCCCGAGTTGTTACGTTCCATAAATCTATCACATTAGGGGCTCGATGCCGCAGGCTTCGGACTCACAGAAACCCACTTCTCCGCACTCGTCCCACTTTGAGTCGTAGATGTCTTCGAGTTGTCGTCCTCAACAGATACGCTCTCCGAGTCGGATTCTGCATTCACCGATTCCGATGTGGAAGTAGTTGAGGCGGCTGCAGTCTCACTAGTTTTGTCTGCGTCAGCCGTTGTCTGTGTGCTAGTTGTAATAATGGCGTCCTTTGCAGACTCGACCTTGTCCGATGACACTTCCTCCGTTTTCTTTTCTGCCTCCACTTTTCCTTTCTCCTCCTGTCAAGAAAATAGCTGGAGATTTAGTTGCACAGCACAAAAACTAGAGAGCACTACCTCTGCGGCTTCTTTTTCCTTTGCCTCCTTTTCCTCCTTCTGTAGAGCATGTAAATAAGGGATAAATAGCCTCCTTTCGACGAGCGTACCTCCTTATCCTCCTTCTGGAAACATGGTTAGTTTCGTGAGCGCTAGCCACCTGAAACCATAGTTATTTTAATCACAAACCTCTTTTTTGGCCTTCTCTTCCGCCTTTGCCAGCGCTGTCAGGCACTATGCAACTTCAATACAATCGTCTGAACTTACTTCCTTCTTCTCTTTTGCTTCCTTCTACACGTCGCTTGTCAGCATGCTAGGCATATTGCAAAGTGATGGCATCCCGAACCTCTTCTTTTTCCTTCTTCAACTTGGCCCTGGTTTCACGTTCTTTGATAATCCACTCGTGCACTTCGTTGACGCACTCGCGTGGGCGGGTCTTATTCTTGAGTAAATATCCTTGCAGGCTTGCCACCTAAAAATAAGATTAGCCGGTGTTAACCAAATGAATCTACATGGCAGAGACAACATACACTAAGCTCATCTTCGGGAATGGCCGCGGAGAAACGCTCCGCGAGGTCATTCAGCTCATCTTCGCTAAGTAAAGGAATGTTGGGGGAAGCAGACTTGCGACGTGGAAGAGGCAGATTCTTAGTTGTTGCCGAACCAGATTCACTCTGCGAGGCTTCGGACGATGCCTTGTATGGGAAGAAACACTTGAAGATGCCTTTGGCTTGCCACTTGGTTGCATTTGCAAAGTTCACCCACACATCCATGCGACCGGGTCGACTCAGAGCTGGATCAAGGCGTTCAATGTGGTTCGTGGTAGCAAAAAGGAGGCTACGCGCCAGACGTTAGATCAATATACCACAAGAAAGTGGAAGAGTATATGTCATACCGGCCCTCGGCGGCTGCGACACCGTCGAGGCTGTTCAGAAGCCCACTGAGACTCAGTGTGGAACCATCACTAGAAGCATCCTTGTTTTCAGCTGTCGTAGCTTCTTTGGTAGGTGACCCGGTGGAAGAAGCGTCACGTGAAACGCCTCTAGTGAATGCCGCATCCAAGTCCTGTCAATGCAAGTACAACACATACGTGAGTCACTGTAGTCACAATAAATCGTCCCATAACCCTAAAATGTAATGTTACCTCAAGGAGTACGATACACCGTGACGGCACATCACCCATGAGAGAGCTTAACGTATTATCGCTCATCCCTTTAGAAGAGAGGCTGACGACATAAATATCCAACCCGAGTTCCCCTAGCCACAAACCGGTTAAATTATCTAAACTTCCTAAGAGGTAAATGAACCTCGACTTACCAGCAAGGGAATGAATCAGGGACGTTTTTCCACTGAAAGTTTAGCATGATCAGCTTTTACTCTCTGCACCCAACCCCAAATGAGAGTTACATACCTTCCGGGGACACCATGCAAGAGGTAACCGCGCCTGAACGGGATACCTATTGGGATATTTAGTACTCGCCAAATCAAAAAGCAACGTAAATGTTTACCCCGTTCGGCATACCATTCCTCCGAGCAGAGGAAATCCTTGCAGTCGTTAAGAATCATGTCCTTGACGCCCGGCTCGAGTACAATACTACTCATGGGACGCTTTTGCCTGGCGCCATTCCAGCGCCAACTCCCATAACTGCCCGAAATACGTGAGAAGAATGATAGCAATCATTCTATTTGGTGAGAACTCACGCATCAGCAATGAAAATATGGACGCGGTGCTCAGCGTCTTTTTCATATGTACGTTTAGCTTCGAGGACAAGCTAGGAAAAGACGCTCGGTGATAATCAGATCAAACAGGTCAGAAACTTGGCACCCACCTTTTTCAGGACCGAGTTGTTCCTTGCAACAACGCTAGTGTTACGGACTCCGATAAGTGGTAGTTATTACTCATCAGTTAGAAATTAGCGTCCAACCTGACTTTGAGTTCTTGACATTGACCGCCATAATTACCGAATCGTTGAGTGCGGGTCACCTGCGAACATGCGTCAGGACCAGAAGGAATCATTTTATTGCGCTGACTCAATTCATGCTCACCCTGAGCCAGTGTCCGCGGTAGTAAATGGTGTGCGTAGTGTCTATGCATTGCAGTGACAGTTTATCGCGCGTTCTCCAAATGCAAAATGTGATCTTACTGAGAGAGGGCATGAACGCCACCTTTCGCTTCCTCCGGCCATGTACAAGTTGCTGCTCGTCATCAGCGTTTTCTTCTTCTTCCTCCAGGTCTCCGGTAGTTGATTGTGTCAAAGAAAACCTGCCCGCTGAACGAGTAGTGATCTCAAATTCTCTTGAACGACCCCACGCAGGTTGCTTCAACCGATGTGAGCTACAGGATCTATAAGAATGAAAACATTAAACTACCTTTGACAGCCAATGCATCAACCTAAACAATGGTATTAGAGTAGAATAGGATATTATGGTGAGGTATTCACCAATCATATGGATAATCCTCCTGAGAGAATGTCGCGGTGAGGAAAAAAGCTTGGGGGCACCATTTTAGTCGAGCGATACATTTTTACTGCGATATGCTTACAATCTACAAAGCCATTCCAAGCGGTCATGGAGGCGCGACGAGCAGTCTCAACTGTGCCACCTATGACGACGAGTTTCTGTAACAGACATTAGGGCGTTGAAGCTTGACGGTGGCGAAGAAATTGATTGGCTCACTAAGGTATCCGTGATTGCATTAGAATTGACACCGAAAGGCGACAGCAGACTAGAAACAGCTTGCATGATTAAGGACGAGGAAGGGGGGGTGGAGCAGGATTTGAGTCATAGGCTGGAGAACAGGCTGCTCTTATATCGCTTTTAGCATGCCTCGTGTACGAAATCATGCAGATTGCCGCTTATACGCCACCCTCGGTGATATCCCATTTCGGAAGCGGCAGGGGACATGATTGCAGGTCTTTCGGCGGCGGGCACCTTAGTCGCTAACGCTCGGTTACGGTTGAAGAGTTACTCAGTCGTTGGTCACCAAGACTCTAGGTGGATAGATTTTACCAACTTATCGTAGGATTACAAATCCCCGGCCATGCAGGACAACAGAATACAATTAACGTAAAGGTTGGGTAAAATTGAACATGTGTATTCTGCCGAGCGAAGGGACACCGCCTCGTGTCAAATCAGAGCCATCAATAGGGGAAATGTAAGGGAGTCAAATAGAAAGGGCCTAATAGACAGTACCAAATCTTGACAAATTAATGAGTGTTTCCATTCCATCTCTCCGTCCATGGTATGTTCCAGGCGTTTTCCTGTCTCCAGGATAAAGTGCTCTAAGAGCCTCTACCGGCAGCTGAATATATACTTTGCTGACCCTGTTGTCGGTGTAGCTTAGATACGACAGCGTGTTACTACTCACGCTCGTGGAGTCGGAGATCGTTGTCGTTTACTTAACGATCTCGCTTTCCCCGGTCCGTGTCGCCCAGCACTCATTGCGTGCATATCCGACCAGGAAGCTCACAGCATTCTCGTGGCGCTTCTGATCCTACCTGCCGCTATTCGAAGGTTATTGTCGTGACTGCGTGCCATGCATGCCCTGCTCTGCACACTATGCGTACTAGTGTTTGCTTAATTGGCACCGTGCAGGTTCGAAAACATCGTCGCTTGCTGAGTCGATCAGAAAAGTTCAATCTTTCAAGTCACCGGATTTTCAAACTAGCTTTAGTCCACCGATATAAGCCTCGAGGTTCCGACTATGCCACCAGTGTCCTGGAACACGTGCGGCGCTAAGATATCATCGGCAAAGGTCGGAAAACCCGAGCCAAGAGCCGGGAATACATCGAAAGAAGCCTGATGCGTCAAATAAGCGCTGAGACTGACGGTGGGTCTTGGGGTGTCGCACGCAAATAGACTTGAGCCACCTCCATAATGCACAGCCTGTTGAATTCCCACTATCGTAGAAAACCTAGGAATTCCCAAGCGCCGCTTGAAATATGGGGGCTGGAGGCACGATACCACCCCGGTATTGGACGGAAATTGCTATTTTAGTCTCTGCGAAGCTGATCCAGCTCCATTGTGTCCGCTTCCAATCCACCTGCACGTGTATTACCATCGTCCATATCTGTAGACCACGAACCGATCCCAAAGCCGTCTCGCATCTCTCTCCTAACACACAGATGTTCTGCAGAAAACGCCGTCAAGCAGGCACCAGAAATGACGACAAACCAAAAAAATGGTGAAGAGGGTAAAGCTGCCGAGTAGTATGTCGTGAGGATCAGATGGTTAAGCACAAGAGTCAGGGCAAAGTCGAGGATAAGTCGTGGTCTCCGGACAAATATGTATAGGTAATATACACTGCAAGCGGAAAGAATTCAACCAACAATTTCAAAGTTAAGGGCCAGTAAAAAGGCTAGCTGAAACGTCGGACGTACTCGACAAGGCAGGCCAGCAGCCAAGAAAAGGCAATACACCAACCGCGTCTAGTATCTACTCGGCCATCCCACATGTCTGCTGCAGCCTCACCGAAGAGAGATCCAACGCCGATCTTCTTTCCTCCACTGTATGCGCCTGTAAACGCGTCCCACCCTCTGTGGTCGTGGCCATGTAATCCGTGAACAGTAGGACGGGAGCTCATCTCCCGCCAGTCCATTATGACAGCAACAGTAGCCGCCCCACCTGGGAAGCTCTAAGCTCAAAACTTGAGTGATCATGCCAGTGCGTCGCTTACCTTCGTAAGCCAAAGCATTTGGCTCAGCAAAGATGGTTAACAACGGTGGTATGAGCAGACAGAGGGTCAAATAATGGATAGATTGCATTGAAACTATCTGCATTAGTGTATCAGAAGTGGTTCCCGCGAATGTACATAATGCTTACCTGTGCTATAATCAGCCATGGGTCCCAGCCCAGCTGTCGAGATGTGGATGGTGACATGTTTCAAGAGGCGCTAGCGGGGTTTTAAATCGATGTGATTTGAGGCACACCGAATTCACACTCCCAGATCGTTCAATTTCGCCACTATGGTGGAGTCGTCCTACAAGCCACTTTCTCAGGGTGAAGATATCGATGGTATATATCAGAATCTAACCAAGAAAGATCGGACTGTCGCGGACGACTTCCTCGCAGTGCGGCCACCTCTCTACTATAATGATGGCCCATTTTCGCCTCCAAGCTCCGCGGATGAAAGCCAAGAACACCTGTTGGGCAAAGACCACGACCAGTTTCTGTCTGCCGAGAGGGGTCATCTGGATCACCCTCAGGACAGTGACGCACGTATTCGGTTAGACCGTGAATCTGGTCTCGCCCTCAAGGTAGTGAATGTTTCTCCGCCGTAGGATGTATTAACTCTTACACTGTCATCATGATCCAAAGCGCACAAACCCTGCGCGGTTCGTCGCACTATCTCTCGTATCTTTGCTTGGTTTCGCTGTGGTCATAGGCGCATTTGCTGCTTTTTCTTCGGGCAACAGCTATAGAACCCGAGGATCAAAGCATATCACGATGGACCATGTTTTCAATGGAACATTTAACGTGGAACGAAAATCCCTTAACTGGGTACCTGAAGGTACGTCGGTCCGTATCGGCCGAATATCCTCACACATGACTTTCTCAACCAGCTGGAGACGGCGTGTTTTCGATAAACGACAATGGGGTTATCAAATTGATTGATTTGAAGACGAACACGACCACTGAACTTCTAAAGTATAGCGATGTTCGAGACGTGAGTTTCTACATCAGCGGGATATGACGGCTATCTTTGAACCCTGTGCCAGTCAAATGGACGTATCGTTGCCTGGAATGAGTGGAAAATCTCGCCGGATATGAATTATATCCTAATAAAGGCCAACCATAGAAAAGTAAGTTCAGAACTCGGGCCGTTATCTTAATCACAGCTCTGCGCAGCAATGGCGTTGGTCAAGTTTCGGAAATTATTATGTCCATAAGCTCTCAGACCACACGACTCACCCTGTTATTCTGCCCACCAACCCTGCAAGCATTTCGTATGCCGCTTGGTCTCCCATTGGAGACTCGATAGCTTTTGTCTCTGGGAATGACCTTTACGTATTACCTTCTTCAGAGTCAGTTCGTGTTGTCCTGTTGTCCTTGCAAGTCTGATGTGAATCCCGGCTGTCTCAGTGTTTCCGCTGTCCCTATTCGTGTTACTAATGAAGGAAATTCATCACTATTCTTCGGTGTTCCAGATTGGGTTTATGAGGAAGAAGTGTTTAGCGGCCCCTCAGCACTTTGGTGGAGTCCAGATGCTCGGCGAATTGCCTTTCTTCGCTCTGACGAGACCAAAGTAAACGATTATACTTTCCCAATATACAATCCTACCGAAAACTCTTTCACAGTCACCCCTTACACGAGCTTTGTTACTATGAAATATCCGAAGCCAGGATATTCAAATCCGCTTGTCTCCGTGCATGTTTTCGATTTACACGCTTATCAGACACAAAGCACGGTTCCGGTCGGAGCACCCGCTGCATTTATTCAAGAATTAACATGGAGCGGTCGCAGAGGCCTTGAGGATAGTGTGATTCAGGAGATCGCTTGGGTGGCGAACACTACACTTCTTGTCAAAGAAGTCAGCCGAGCCGCCGATGACGGCAGTGTTGTCATATGCAATCTAGCTGAACAGCAAGCAGGTCAACTTGCTTCCGGTACCATCGTGAGGAAACTGGGAGTACATGGTGAAGAAGGAGACAATGGCTGGATTGATCACGTGAATCTCTTTAGTGCAATTATTACAGCTGTCCAACTAATATCATCCATTAGTCGCAGAACCTATATCGCTTGCCAGAATCGTTAGGACTTCAGGAGGGTGCATATCTAGACATTCTGCCAACGAAGGAAGGCTTCAACCAAATCGCATTGTTCGATTCTGCTGGCGCTACTACTCCACTGTGGCTGACCTCGAACCAGTCGGAAGTTACTAATATTCTCAGTGTCGATGTGCAGCGGCGTATTGTGTCAGTTGTCTTTATGTTCATCAGAGCTTTACGCCGAGTGCAATTTATCGCCATTTAATCCTAGGTATTTTTTGACTCCTGGGCGAAATGGAATTGGGCGCATGCTTCTCTCTGTCCCAATCCTCGTCGATGCTGGGAATGAGTTTATCGGTCCAAGCGTGTTAGCATGGGATGACAAGCCAATTCCGTCACATTACTCCGCCAGCTTTTCACCCCAAGCAGGATTCTATTTGCTGAGTTACGAAGGCCCTAATATTCCATGGCAGAAATTAATCAAAGTCGGCGACCAAAGTGCGTCACTTCAAATTGAACTCTTCTGTGATATCCATAAAGCAACGTTCCCTAGATTACAGCTATGTCTTCACGGATAACTCCCATTCGAATCAGACAATAAGTCTGTATCGATCACCGTCATTGGTATATTCAACAATAGATAGTGACGGGTATGGTAGGTCCTTTCTGCCTAGCCGTGCTCACTCTATTTATGATATCGTTTCCCGTTCCAAGAGCTCAACACGGTGGAAATCCGACCTCCGGACATGGACCTCTCGGGGCGGATTAAGTACCCTGTTTTATTCCACGTGTGAGTCTTAAAATTTTAACACTGTCCTACCCGTTGCATAATCATTGCAATAGCTACGGTGGCCCGGGTTCTCAAACCGTGCAAACGAAGTTCGGACGAGACTGGCATTCTTATCTCGCATGTTCTTTGAACTATATTGTGGTCGTTGTCGATGGTCGAGGAACTGGTTTCAAGGGCCGTAAACTCCGGAATCCTGTGAGGGGGAACCTCGGGTACTGGGAAACCAAAGATCAAATTAATGCTGCAAAGTGGGGAAATCGATTTTCTTATCTTGTGTCACTCTCATATTCTTTAGACTTTGGGCGACCAAAGACTATGTCGACACGAAGCGGATAGGAATCTGGGGATGGGTGCGTGATATTGTCAATTCGGTTTTCCTGGCTTATGCGACACTGGCAGTCGTATGGTGGTTTTATGGCTGCGAAAGTGGTTGAAGCAGACGCAGGTGTACATACATTGGCTATGTCGGTTGCGGTATGCATATCCCAACATCTGTCCCTTCTTCTAGTTATTTATTTTTGACATAGCCTGTGACTAGTTGGTTGTTATATGGTACGTACGTTCGAGGGACTTGCTTTAAAAATGCTGACGTCATTAAACAGATACCATCTATACCGAACGATATATGGGCCTTCCAGACTCCAACCCACTTGGATACGTGAACGCTTCGATAAGTGATGTGACTGGTTTCGACCATGTCGACTACTTATTCGCTCACGGGAGCGGTGATGATAATGGTGAGTTCCTCCAGTTCGAGTTGATGTTGCTGGCTTCGATCATGCTTCGCTCACCCCCCTGTAGTGCATTTTGCCAATACCGCACATCTACTTGACATGTTCACGCAGAAACAAATAAGAGGATTCAGATTCCGCATGTTTACTGACAGGTGTGTATTATTAGCCTCGTTTGCATAGGCTAATTAATATTTGTCGGGTACCAACAGTGATCATAGCATACAAAGGCGAGGAGCGAACCGTGAGGTCTATGAATTTATGGCTTCATTCTTGATAGAGAAGTGGGGAAATGGCGAGAAAGGGAAGTATTAATGTGTGTCAGTTGGCATGTCTTATTACTTGCCAACAGAGCTCTAAGGCCTGTTTAGTGCGTTTACGACAGCCAACCAAGCAGTTTATGGCATTTATAATTGTTGCACAGTGATAGTCTGTAGCAGATCAGTAGCGTTGGGGATGATGAGCGATTTTTCACCCGTATTGGGTGGATTAGTTATGACACTGCCATAGTTTCTCTTGTTGGGATAGTTCGAGCGGCATTGCTGGCCGCATAACATTAGTTACTTGCTAACTAATGCATCATCTGTTTACAACGAGCCATTCAGAAATATGAGAAATATATATAAGTACAACTTCCATTGGATGTGAGTAGTAATTATGTAATTAAAAGGGGCTGCATACTAACATCAGTACCAAAACCAATTAGGCGCTCGGGACCCAGTTGCACTCAAAGGCCATATGTACTAGTTCAACAATCGCTTCAGTGTGACGCTCGACTTGGGAAACATTCATTGCGTATACCCCAGACTAATGGCGCCTCTAACACAAGCTGTGTGTTCCTCTTTCCTGGAAGAGCGAGATGAAGTGCAGGTCTATTCCGGAGAAGTCGATAAGATGTGGTCTTTTATGGTGTAGGTTTTGCCTTATAAAAGCTGGCGAGGCGCATCACTGACTTCAGCCTTGACCTGAGACTCTAGCGTTCCCCACGGAGGTCAGATACTGACCAGAGCTATGTAATAATCCCGCTGGCTAAGGATTGTGTATCTATATAGGCTACTTGCTTGGTATCATCGTCAACGCTTGCGTATCATCACAAGCCGGAAAAACACATGCGGAAATCGCGCATGTCTCGGCGCATTTCTACCGCGCGACTTCCTTGGGCCGCTATGAAGTACATATCCGCACTGTGCGCACAGGTACATTTTATGCAAACGTTTCAGCGGACTTGATTCAAAAGGTATAAAGTACCCATACCTTTTGACTACCTTTCCTCACCCCAAGTTCTAATGTCTCTCTCAGAATGAAGTAAAGATCTCAGCTCAGCTCATTTTCAAGGCGCCTTCTGTCGAGGACAATGATCTGACACTGTTGCCTCCTTCGCCGTATGCACGACGCGTCCCCCTTCATGCGCATCCATCCAACGCACAGCTAACTCCAATGCTGCAGTATGAAAATTTCAATTCGATGGTGAAGTGGGCCATGGACAAAGGGTTTTTAGAGTGCAACCGAGCCACTGGGCGGGGAACGGGCTCTCCGATCGGTGGTGGTGGTCTTGAATGGGGTGCTTGGGTGGAGTTATTGGATCCGGTAGACAATATCAATGTCTCTTTGCTGCCGTTTCTAGGAGACATGATGTTGAATCTCCCCGAGTTACTTCCACATCTGATGTCACGGAACGGAAGACATAACTGGTGAGCTCAGTTTACTCTCTCGCAGTATTGATAAACTCCAAGTTCACAATCATCACGCAAAACTGCTCTGATACTGATCAGGTGGCATCCCACCATGGCTTTTTCATTGGAGTACAAAGCGAAGATACCCGATGATCCCATGTTTTCTAAGCGTACAGTTGGGCTGTACTCGTGCGGACGGTTTATGCACGGGGGGCGGCACGACGCATACGTTGAGATATGGACTGCTCCCGCTGGTATTGGGGAAGGCGTAGAGGTAGAGGGGTGGAGGGAGAAACAAGTCTGTCTGGGAATCGCATATCAGATGGCGTTGACCGTCCCAGCATCTGTGAACAAGCGGAAGGCAGCACCGGAGAACAGCAAGCTATAGAGATTACCATTAATATATATATTGATCTCGGATTGATTATGGTAACGAACATCGGTGTGCATTGCGCATTGTCATGTCTCCAGTCGCTGCAGAGCTGTCCCAGTTAAGCTAGAAACAGCAAGCTGTTATTCGTGGTAAAAAAAAAATCTCCCATGGAAGCATCATTGCTCGGCATGTCTTGGGGGCTTTCTTCACCCTAGGGGATCGCGACCCTTTTATCGCGACCCAGCTGGGAGATCATTTCCAAGTCACATTGCAGCGCTTGCTTTTTGAGGTGCAAATATTGATGCTCCCGTTGATTCATCATTTACGGTTCAGTAGTGCAGATCGAGTTGGTTACAACATCCCAGCCGAAGTTGCCTCAACGGAAGCTGCGAGGATTGGATATGTTGACTGTTTAGCTTCCTTGGGCACCGACCGGCCTTTTTAAACCTGTTCAATCAGAGGCAATTGGAAGTAGCTCATCAAACCCCATAAAGTTCGCCACAGGGTGTAAACGGGTACACTGATGTGGACAACCATATCGGTCAGTACAAACATGTATTTCCAATGCAACATTCCTCGAGGCCTAGTTAGAAGTGTCACTGAAAATTCTATCACAGGTCATGGAAGGTCAAGATACATTCCTGTTACTTTCCGTATTCCTCAGTGTCATGATGTCAGCTACAACTTAGTCCAGAGGATTTGGAAAGGGAAAGGGGTGAGCAATGAAAATAGTTTGTGTATTAACTGACCCAAGACTGGGTGGGGTCTACTAGTAATTACATATGCTATATATATATAGTAGCTCCCCATCTGTACTATTTATGATACACGATGGCATTTTGATGGTTATCATCACCTGGTGTCTCCAAGGTCTGTCAGTGTAAAGAAACATGTCTCCAGATCCTTCAGAAGCTCTGGACTGGGTTGGTGAGTTTGGGTGTCATAGGCCCAGATCAGCAAATCCACATGTAAATTATTCATAATATCCCAATATGCAAAATCCTACTTAGAGCAAATACATAAATGAATTTTCCTGCAAGAGTGCTGCTATGCCAATAGCAATGCCATGAGGAGTGTTATCAATGGCTCAGTAGCAAATGCAACAATCATCGGGGTCTTTCCCTTGGGCCACACAACAGAGAGTCATTCTGGACTTCAACAACATGATGGCTGATCAGCGGCTACATCACAGCAATCCCATCTTTATTATGCTAGACATTGAGAAGTTGATGATCCAGAGGGCTGGGAAGCTGGTGATTCCAAAATACAAATGTCCTCCCCCCATGATTTTCATACTGCTGTTATTAGCCAGAAAGTGTATGTTATTCCTGATAGCACTATTGGTACTCTGCTTTCAATGTGGCAGAAACCTGGGATGATTAGGATTCTATTGGCTCCTTCAGTGGTCCTGAATATTTTCATGTCTCCTTTTCAAAACTTATGCTCTATTATCTTACTTTAACATCACATACTCCTACTTTCACTATGCCTTGTTTAGTAGCTTGAGCTGTGGGGACATCTATGCTCCCTTTTTGTTTTGCACACCAGCATTGCAGCCCTCTGCTGCTTCTTTTCCTGCCACAACTGCAGCTTGGCAGACAAAGGTGTAGGTATTCACCTGCTGGGACATGTTAGCTCCTTCAGTAGCCTCAAAATTCTTCCCATGTCTTGTTTTGTAAATATATACTACACTGTCTAACTTGAACATCATATACTCATACCATGACTGCAACTTGTTTACTAGCTTGACCTTTAAGAGTGTCTATATTCTGCTATATTCTGTGTTCATCTCTCTTTGCTTACAGATGGTCCTCCTTTGTTATGCACAACCATAGACTATGCATTTACTTCATCATCAGTGAAATGGGATATCTCTAACAACCAAAACAACAATGAACATCATTGCACCAAACCTACCAGTTACTCATTAATTGGTTCCAACTGGCCTATGCACTGGTACCAGTTGAAGCCAATTTGATCCTCTTGTTGGATCCTCTCTCTTGATATTGAATCAGCCACTTGATGATGACAGGGAAGTTACCCCCATCTCTACCTGCTTCCAAATGCATGCTCATGTTGGGAGTTCTGATTTCTCCCATGAGGGACAACCCAAGAAACATCTGCTAGCATTTAGCAAGAAAAAAGTAAGATGTCCTTGCATCCCTCAATTCCATTTGCCTCACCATCTCACCAGAAAGAATAACTCACCTTTAACCTGAACCTTACTAATCATTTGTTGTTAAATGTCCCACTTGTTGTGTTTCAATACTTGTAGCCAATTGTACTACAAAATGGCTTTAACTAAAACTAAAACTAAAACTATTGTCTTTCATAATTTGTGGTTCCAACAAGAGTCAGGGATTGGGGTAGCTCCCAGCCACTGTTACTATTTATATAACATATTTTTGGACTGAGTTTGGTGCTTACTGCTGAACAATTCTCCAGAATCCCAAAGTGTGCATGGCAAGCAAGGGCTTTATTAGTATTTCTCAAGTTAGCAGTGATTCTTTTATGAGTAATTTCTTGTTAATTCTCCCCTTGAGCTATTCTTGGTATCAGACCAATTCACTATACTGAAATGTATAAAGGCAGCAAACAATTGTTTGCTGTAGACTATTAAATGATTACTCTCTCATATCTTGACTGACATCTGATTCACCCACTTTAGCACAAATTTCAAGCAATCATATCTCTTCCAGTTTTGCTTATTTTCTTAGAAATTCTTTATGACTGCTTGTAGACCTTATAGAGGGCACACAACCATATATCCATGGAAGTTGACTTACCTGAAGTTTGCATTTTTGGCAGTTGACTTGGGAGAAGAACATCTTTTATGGGCAAGAATCCTGAGCTACTTGAAAGATACAAATACATATATACTGAGGGCAGGGGCCTTTGTGATCACAGAACACAGAGGAAAGAAAGTATAAAATAGCTTAAAAACTTTTACATACTAGAAGACCCATGCAAAAGATTTGAGATCACTGATGGCTGTTTGGAGTCACTACCTAAACAAAGTAGCTATCACAAAAATGTAAGCTAGAATGGAAAGAACCATAAAGAAGAATTACTCACTTCAGTTTTCATTTAATAGAGAATTAGTTACTCATAATTATTAGAGTGTGATAATTTTTTTTACCTTTCTTATAATATAAGTGTGCTAAAGGATAACTATTCCCACAACACCCCGTGACAACCACTGTTTGCTTTGTCCTGCCTGTCATGCCCGTGGACCGCCACAAAAAAAAAAACCTATCTAAGCTAGAGGCATGGGATGCAGGGTAAATGGAGGAATACTGTAGAAATTACTGGGGGGGGTGGGAGGTGGGATTCATAAATTGTGACAGGTTGTGACTGTGCGCAGCTATTTAATAAATTTTAGCATTTACAAAATATACTGAGGCTAATAATTACTGGTAACCAATACTCTCTGAGTGACTGAATGTTGTGACAATAATAGAAAGGTATGTGTCAGGAATAAAGAATGAAAAAACTCCGGCTCGACATCCACGGCCACTTACTTACCAGAGTAAGTAGCTTTACCCCCGGTTCACGTATACCTATGCAACCCTAGCACTTATCCCCCGCCTATACTTATTCCCTTGTTCTCATCATCTATGAGCATGTCACGAGGGCGGTCCGAGGCATTCATTGGATTCAACATTAGAGGCGTGTCATATGTACTGCAAAAAGGTCTCAATATTCACAAGGTATTTCATGAGTATGAAGAGCCCCTGCCCTCATTATATATTTCTATTAAATGTCTATATATAACAGCTAAAGATTCCTTGAAGAGTTAGGCCCGATAGCGACTTTATGTTGTCTTGGTTCTTCACGATCACGAGGGTCCATCCGAGTCATTTTGACCCGTTGAGCTGACTGCCCTGCTTTGTTCATTTCGTGTGGCTTGTATTGCCATGCCTTTGTGTAAAGATAAATGATTAATACCAACCTTCCCACAAGATTAGACCTAGAGGGGTGGTAGTGGCAAAGGTTAGAGACTCGTATTACCATGAGTCTATTCAGTTACAAGGGGGCTCCTATCAACACGGCTTGATGCGAAACTGGGATTTAAACCAGAAGAAGGGTTGCTGCTGGACAGTTCTGTCTGCTGAGAGGAAAGATTAGTGATCCAACACCTCGGATCCCTCTCCGCCCAATCCGGAAGAGGTTTGAGCAAAATAGCCAAGTCCATCTCGTCGGAGCGCTTCAGTCATGGTATACATCCTGTGACGTCAACACAAGTTGCGAGCAAGTTTCTTAGAGTTAAAATTGCTCTGATGTGGGATTAAAGCCCTCGCGAACAAGTCTTGTATATTTCTATCCACAAGTTAGTCACATTTATATAGCTTTCGCTTTGACCAATTCTACAAATTATGGGTGTGAGTTATCGAGCGCAATGCAGGTACGGCGAAGGAAAACATGAGAACTCACGTTCAACCTCCGCAATCGCATTGACCAGAATCTCGCGCTGAGTTTTCTCGTCCCGGATGTTACTGAGTACTTTGTCGATCACAGTCTTGGCGAGATCAGCCTGCTCTGACTCCTTGACTTGCTGCTCGTATCGCACCCACGAATCTAACACGGACTTGAGCTCCGAGCTAAGCGTCACTTGTTGGCGGAGGGCGAACGACTCGGCTTCGAGTTGGGCAGTTTCCTAGAGAAAATAAAAACAGGTAAAGACACAATTGAGAGGACGAAGATTAGGGATTGGGAAATACACACCTTAGAGAGAGCAAAAAGCCCTCTGGTGATATCAACGACATCCTTAAGCTGACCAACCGAATCAATACGATCCTTGACAGCCTGGGTGTGCTCCACCCGAGACGCCTCAAGAACAGATCTGATACGCTGTCCACACCAATGCCTAAGGTAAGAAGGGATATATTAACCGCAATTAACCAGACAACGCGGACCTGGATTTGGGTCTCTGCCCACTCTTTATACGGTGTCTTAATCGCCTGTACACAGATAAAACATCATCTATCAACGTCCTCGCTAGCAAAGACGCAGGCAAAACCCATCTAAAGACGTCTTGACTTACCTTAATGATAGCAGCTAGAATAATAAAGCTTCCCACGGCCAGAACAGACTCCTCATTCATGACATAGAGCTCTTGAGAAATTGCCGTCGCAAGGATGCCAGTTCCAAGGACGACCGTGCCAGTTTTGGTGATGAGGCTCGGAGAAGATGGAACTTTCTCAAGGATCTCTGAAGCTCGTTCCGCCGGTGGCCGCTGCTGGGAACGGAGCGAGGATGTGGAAAGAGCGCGGCTGAGCATAATAAATGAATTTGGCTTCAAATGAAAGTCAACTTTTGGGATTGGTATACCTCGTCAGACCGGCAGCTGCGTAAGGGCGGAATAACGAGGCTATAGCCATCCGACATTATTGGACTTCGAAAAGAACAAGATTGAGTATAACGTGAACGTACATGATCCTCTGAGCGAGCTTGTCGCGATGCGAGAGGCCATCAAGATTGTGCAATGTGTAACGAAATCTAATGGGTATTTCTTCCAAACACGAACAAACAATGGCTCACTCCGAAGCAGCGAAAATTGAACTAAATTCCATACTCATTATGATTTAGAGTGATTCCGCGTCTATACAAATCAAAAGTGTTGTATAATGGGACTGAGATTGATACAAATTGTGACAGTGCTACAAGGATTCATTTTCCAACATGTACTAACATTGAAGACTCATAGAACATACCCTGGACTTATTTTCACCTTCTTGCCACCCGAGAGCCTTGGCGAATCTGATGACGGACAATACGCAAGCCGGTCACGTTGCGCGATGCATTCAATTGAGACTCTGCATCTTCATCCACTCCGAATCACCAGCTCGGAAATTGACACCCTTTCGAGCCCACCACGCACGAGCAGCAGCACCTCCCGCGATAGCATCCTCCAACGCCTCCTCAATGTCGCACATGCGGTATGAGATAGGCAGTCCAGATTTGTCCCACCACTCTAAGACCTGCGTCGGACCATCAGCTCGAGATCTTCCCTCAAATAACAAGTTAGGGATGCCACCAACCTCTGGCTTGTTATGCCTCGTTGCACCCACCAGAGCATCCTCGTCAAAAATCATCTGCACGCCCTTTCCGCCCTTTCCTTTCCCTCGTTCACTTTGCTGTTTCCACCACTCCAATACTTCTACTTTACCTGCGCAACTAGCGTGGTGGACCGCATTCTTGTCGTACTTGACATCTTTTCCGATCTCCAAGCCAGATTCATATGCCCACCAATCGAGTACATGGACATGTCCGGCAGATGAGGCCATGTCAAGGGCGCGTCCGGGAACCAGGGGCCATGAGTGAGAAGTAAAGAAGGAGAGCACAGGAATATGTGCTTTGAGAGACGCGGATTCGAGAGACTGGGAAGTGTATGGTGGCGGGAAGGGCAAGATGGGCAAGACATTGTGTTGGCCATTGGACGTTGATGTAACACCATTGCAACGACCGGATTCACCATTGGGCACTGAGCCTGTGTCGAGACGTTCACTGGACGCTCTGCGAGAGTTCGCATCCCACCACTCAAGTGCATCCAAAGAAATATTCCTACATGCGCCGTCGACGGCGTCCGGGGTATGAGCCTTCGGGTTTATGTCGCGCTGAGAAAGCCACCAATCGAGTATCCTTGATCGATTATGCGTGCTCGCTAGCGTGGGAATCGTAGAGAAGTCATCTCCATAATATTTTTTGAATGATGATCTGAGGGACTCCAGACCCCAAAGATAGTCAAGCACGTCGCGAAGGTCGAACACTATAAGCAGATTTGCGCCAAGTTGAGTAAAGGGTGGTGAGACGGGCGTGGCGCGAACGAGATCGAGGGAGGTCGAGAGAATGGCACAGTCTAGGGCTGTAGCTGACGTTCTCCACAAGGGAGGGCGAAGGAGGGAGGTGGGGACACCCACAGCCTTTGAGAGCTCCCACGACCCAAGATGATCGAGAATCTCAGATATAAGGTCGACGGGGAGGTGGGAAAGTATCGGAGAATGAGGCGTGCGTGGGATCAAGGCAGCACTCGGTTTCGATGGACTTGAAGGTGCAGGAGAAGCAGATTTCGTAAGTGAGGTCGTATACGCTTCGAGGTCGTGTTCAGTGAGGCGAACAGCGAGTTCTGAATGGGAGCCTGTCGAGGGAAGTGACCGGAGGCGAAGGAAAAGCTGCAGCTGGTGAGCATCGAGGCGTGTGTAAGCATCTAAGATATTAGCACGTATGTCATAGTCCTGCATAGGCATGGGTTGGCTTTGCAGTCCAAAGGTCACGCCCACACGGTTTTTCGTGGTTTAGACCACGCCCGAACTTCTGGCGGGAGCCGCCATGCCCGTCGGTAATACAGCAATCAAAACAAACTCATTTTAAGGGCGAATCGTCGTTGTCGGGTTTTGGTTTTATTTTCACCCCATTCCTTTCCTACAAAGCCTTAATATTCCTCACCAATTGGAAGTTGGGTAAGAGAGCATTTAAATTTCTAAAGACCCCCTTGTGCAGCAGATCCTATTTTTGGCTTTCTAATTGTTGGTATCACCAAATAAATCCCTTTGATAACGAAAATACAATCACCAATCAGGCGAATCAGAGTACCAAAACTCTTCTACAACATAGGAGAACTCCTGTCACACGTTCCAGGCCGTGGTATGGAAAGAGGAAATGGTAACCAACTGGAATGCTAGTTTATCTGCCATCGAACCCACTATAGCACACGGGTGTAACCGAACATGCAAGGAGACTATCATAACACTAAACTTCTTTTTCAAAGATCGACAGTACATGGAACCACCCACTTAGCTTACAAATCCGAAGAGATATCCATTTCTATTCTCGTATCCATGCCAAACCACAGCACTTCATTTTCACCCTCTAGACGGAAGCTGAAGTCGCCACGAATCATGCCAAATTAGGAGCTACTCTAATCGAACTGTCGAAAGGACAGTGGGATCTACTGATCCTTAACTCTGGCCGGAAGTCAGAATTTGGTATGAGAAAAACGGTGTGCACGCGGGGACGATATTTATTGATTGGGTACTGTCTCCCGCGCCAGCTAGCCTAAATTCCTTTACTTCCCAATCGAATTCCAGAATCCTTGGCTATCGTCTCAGCTCCAAACATACAATGGGATTCTGGACTCAGAACAGGAGACATGAGAACTCATCGCTGAAATATAGTTCAGTTGCCAAGGCGAAAGGAAGCTCTCTGAAACAACTGAGCGTCACCGTTGGAAATTGACCTGTCAAGCTAGCACATTGACAGAATCATCCTTTCAGTCTTGGACTCGGATTCCCGCAGATGCGCAGTCAACGTATAGAAGTCCTCCCGTTTCCAAAGTTTTTTACCTTCAATGCGAGTAAACTATCCAGCTGCTCGTCTCACCCCTATCTTCGGCTGACAACACTGTGCCACAATCCCAGGTGTTCTGTACATGCTGCGTAAACAACCATGCTCAAACGCAGACTGCTGATCAAAGTCGGAATCACTCTCGACCTCTAAGTTTCTTTACTTTCAATCTGAACATCCAAATCCCAGAACCCTTGCTTATCGTCTCGGTTCCGAATGGACAATGGGGTTTTGATCCCATAACTGATAAGACAATATTGCAATTCAGCTAGATTTCCAAGTAGAACAGAAACTATCTATTAAATCTCGAAAGTCTCCGCGGGTCGGAAATTGACCCTTTCGATCCGATCCATTGACACTACCATCCTTCAAAATTGGACTCGGGTTCTCGTAAGTGCGCAGTCGAAAACATACACGTCCCCTGTTTCTAACTTTAGTTCTCTAAGGTGGGTAAACCATCATACTGCGCATCCCACTCTTTCTTCTGCTGACACTACTGTGCTAATCCTAGAACTTACTTCTAGATATTCTATCCAATATATATATATATCAACAAGTCGCCGCGAACTCGAAATTGGCCTGGCCTGCCAATCCAGCGTATTGTCACTATCATCCTCAAACTTGGACCTGGGTTCACATAGGTGCAGGGTCGACGTATACGAATCTCCCCGTTTCCAAATCATTTAACCTCTCTAGGAAAGCTGGTTATCCCCCTCTTGTCTTCCACTAATAAAGCAGTACCACAATCTCCGGGCCGTGCGGTCGATCTATTCTGTGTGTATGGCCATGCTTAAATGCGGAGCGCAGAATCATTCTCGGTCTCCAACCTACCACTCTCCATAGCATCATCTACCCAAGCATATATGACTGGATGTAAGAACATTGTTCTACGCTCCGTGAAATATTTTCCGGGAACTCGCCGCTTCATCCCCACAGAAGCCTAGGAGAAAACCAACTTATCATTTGGGAGTATTCAATGAATAAGCTGTGCCAGTCATATCTCAGCACCGACCAGGGCTACTAGAGAGGATATAGAGGTCGAAATTTTCAATATGGCTGCTTCAAGTAAAACGGAAAGCTAAGGTGAGGGGTATGTTCGAGGAAACCAGGACAAGATTCATATAGGAGTACAGTACCACCTGCCTCCGAGTTCTTTTTTCTTTTTTCTTTTCTTTCAGTAACTGTAAGATGCTGTAACAACAAGTCAATCCCGACTTCCAGTGTTATCCAAGGCCGGGGGTATATGCAGGCTTGAAGATTACATTACAACTAGGATAAGGAGGAATAAGAAATCAGGGCAAAGCAGGTGCAAAATATACTACTTTCCTCCTGTTCCTGGGCTCAATGTCAACTTGATCAGGTATATCAAACCATAATGTGACATATCAAAGGAACGAATAGACGCATGATCGTGAGCCAATAAAGACGACCAAGCCCTGTGTCTGTGTTGAGAACAATCAAATATAGAAACGATCAAAGGAAAGAAATTGGTACACAGCAGATAAGAATCGCGCAGGGCCTGGAAAACAAAGTCTAACTCTGTACTTACAAAGCCCCCAAGCGACAACAGCCTTCAAGTTGTTCGTAACTCTCAGAGCTCGAAACTGTATATATTAAAGTCGCAAGCATGAAGTCGACGCATATTCCTAATATAGACACCGAGGTCTTCGAGTCCTCTGAGTGGTCCATTAGCAGTGTATGCGACGCAGTCAATATACTGAAGGCAGCGTTGTCTACCCTCTCCTCGAGGATACCACGCGGGCCTTATTTCCAATGTTACTCGCCCCTAATTTATCTCCGTACGTCACTGCGCGAGATGGAGGTTCAATGCGCTACGTGAGGGGTCAAGGACATGATTCACATCACAGACTGCTTTTGAGCAACCAACCAGCTTATCACCAAAACGGTAGGGAATTATATACCGCGATTTCAGGTCTTATAGGATCTTACGTCACTGAGCCGGGTGGAGCTGACGATGGCCGATCGGTAATCCTATCTCAAAGTATGCACGGACACGATTGTTGATATCAATATTTCGCCTGACACGATATACATGATATATATCCCACACGTGATTGTCATAGAGTGAGCACGTTGTGTTCTGCAACGCGTTCGATTAGTGGCAAGGTTTAATGATGCCCGCAAGGGTTTACAAAAGATATGCAATTGCATACCCGGAGTTACGTGAAATGTAATGTTAAGCGGAGCGAGACCGCACCTAAAGTGTGAGCTGCCAACGAAGATGAGCAAAGTCATGAACCAAAATCCCGGGAGTGGGGGAAGAAGAAGGCCATATTGTCCTGGGAAAGAGAAGGATACGGTAAATTCTTACCTCACAGACGCTCGCCCTGGCACCGACGTCGGAATGGATGTATTGCGCATATTCAGGACGGGAGAACTCCCCTCGCACCCGCAGACTCGGCATAAGGGATCCCGTAATCAAGGGAATGACCTTCCGGTAGCAATGTGTGCATGTCGGTGACCTTACTTAGGCGCAGAGAGTGTGGGGGGAAAGGTTCAAGGGGTCAGTCATTGAATAGTAAAGGTTGGCGCTGAATCACGATTGGGTACTCGGTAAGGATTTCTGTTCAGCCCTCCCCATACAAAAGTCACGTCGCTTGCTCTGTGGGAATATGGGGTTGTAGACCCTGGGCAGATATTGCCATGGTGAACCACAGGGCACCGGAGCCATTTTGCTAGGAATGACGTCTAGGGCCAAGCAATACCAAGATTGATCTCGTAGATATACAGCCTGTTGCATTTTTTCGGATCGACGGGAATACTGAGGCACAGATAGATGTTGAGGCTCTTGGAGGAGGGAAGACAGACGCTCTGACAGCGGTGGAAAGATGAGGTGGTCGTCACGAGATAACACCGTCGTGGTATGAGCGTGAGAGCGTCGAGAATACTATTGAATTGTTGTCAGGCCTATCTGAGGAGGACGACGACAATCAGTGTGTGGATCAACACATATAACATTTAGGGATGAAGGGTCGAGCAGGATCCGATTCAGCGGGCGTCTGATCGGCAGCGTTAGCCGTTGTGGGCTGATGTTCGCTTCTGCAAGGCCCCTCGTGTACAGTCATGTTCCATACTTGGGTGTGCTGCAATAATATGCATCTTAGCTTCGTGCTGGAACTCGCATCCATCTTCTATCTGTCTCGCCGCTGGGCAACGAGATCCCGCGAAGCTATATAGCTATTCTATACCCGTCTTCGCTTGCTTTCGTCGGTTCGTGGGGACCATCCCCCACCCCTTCCTCTTTCTCGTCCTATCCTCGTAGATGACGGCGGTCAGCTATGCGCATACTAACCCTCGTCTCCGGACTCGTCTTCGCCATTCCGATCGTTGCCGCAAGCAACGTCACAGTCGATAACGTTTCCCCGCAGGTCGTGTACTCACCTACCCCATGTTACCTGGCGCTCTCGACCGATTGCAGCAATGAATGGTGAGCCGTGCCCCCGATTCTGGCACGCATATATACATCTGTAATCACACCGCACCCGCCCCCCGCATGCAGGCTACTCACACAGTCCTCGGATGACTTTCTCGGTTCTTCCACCACTACCACAGGCCCAGATGCCGCGTCCGGTCTCACAGTCGTCCCCCGCGCATCGCTCACGTTCCGAGGCTCCTCCGTCGTCTTCATCCCCGGCAAGCACTCCACCGCAGCGGCCACCATTGTCGTCGACAACCTCACCTCCATCCTCGTCAACACCTCCCTTTCCGCCTTTGCCGGCGTCGGCCTCGACCCCTCCACCAACCACACCATCACCATCACCTTCGTCCCCAGCGGCAACCCCACTACCCTCAACGTCGATTACTTTATAATCGAGCAGCCCAGTGCTTCAAACGTCACTAGGTGCGCCGCGGGATAACCACACCCCCCGTCCCGTTTTTATAAAAATGAATTCCCCACCGCAGTTAAGCTAACCAAACACACACGCTCCTCTCCTCAGCTCCCCTCCCGCCACGTCCACTGTCGTCCCCACAACCATGTCCACACCACTCTCCTCCGCTACAGCACCCACATCCACCTCCACCCAGCTCCCCCCTGCTCAGCAAGCTAGCGGCACCCCCGCAGGCACCATCGCAGGCGTGTCCGTATCCGGCGTCGTACTCCTCTTCTTCGGCGCACTCACGTGGTTCCTCGCCATACGTCGCCGCCGACGACGCACCGCGTACCGGCGCGAAAAGGCTATCCTATACGATCTGCGTCTACCCTCAGAGCGGCACGCGAAGGAGCACGGTGTGTCGCGCTGGGGTGAGGGACCGCGTGGCCTCCAGCGCGAAGGTAACCCAGAAGAGGATTTACCTTGGCAAGACACGGAGCGCAGGGAGAAAGGCAAGGGTCGAGAAAAAACATGGCGAGAGTCGATTCTTCCCCCAGTGCATTATACCCCCTGGCGGTGACACCTCAGTACGTTAGTACTCTGTGGCACTGCTACTCCGGCGTTTCCGGTCTTCTTCCATTGTCGATCACTCTCCTAATTTGATGATTATGTCTCACGATTAGCAGATAACAATCTTGCATTTACCCCGCACTCACGTTCATACCATGTATTTACTTATATGTTGCGCTTTAATGGGTTGCTTAGAAGCCGACAGATGGCCTAGTTCATCCAGCCAATGGGAAAAAAAAAAAAATAACACACCACAATACCCAAAAGTTAAGATGGACAAGTTCCATAACTAACGCCACGTAAATTCATAGTTATAAAAAAATAATAGGAAAATGGATGGATACACCCATGCACTAAGCAAATTGGAAAACTGGGTGGGCACTTGCGCCGGCGGAAAGGGTTTTAATATGCACACGCACGACGCTGCGCGCGAGACCCGAATATCAATCGGAACGAAATATATATATGCAATGAATGGGTTCAAAGGGTATCGGGCGAGCGCAATGGAGAAAGGGGAGGGGATAATGGGAGCTCGTTAGCCAGGTCGATCAAGTTGGCAAAAAGGACGGTAAGGTGTAACGAATGCATTGCACTTGCGAAGTGGAGGGACGTGAGACAAGAGAATATGGGATGGGATGAGAAAGACGGGTCCTTGGTGACACAGGAAGTAGAAGTGGGTGTGGTGTGAATCACAAGAGTGTCACGTCGAGCGCGAGCGGAAAACAAGCGAGTAAAAGGCGAATGAACGGTTTGCAGTTGCGGGGGGGTCAAGTCGATGCGGTGGAATGCCAGCGTGCAGATAAGTATTTGATTTACATCCTATGTTACGGTCTTTGACAGAATGGCAACGATAGCTGGAGTTCCAAACGCTCAAAATCCACCGTACGCGTCCTCCTCGTCGTACAACGTCTCGGGCCTTTCGGACTTGGCGACACTCTTCTTTGACGCGACACTCATTCTCTTTGGATTCGGTGAAGGCACAACGCTCACACGTTTCTGCGCCCCACCCTCTGCAGAAACCGAAGCAGCAGCAGGCTCATTAAACCCGAACTGCACGGGAGTTTCCCGCCCAACATGGACACTCGGCGACACACTAACAACCTGTCCTTGTGCACCAGGGGCGGGGCTTAAAGGCGGGGCCATCTTGAAGCTGGGAGATTTGGGTGAGTTGGGGTTAGCAACGGGCGCGGGGAATGCAGGATGAGTGGGGCTCGTGGGTGTGCCGGGGAAAGCGCTCGCAATTTGCATGATCGACGACTGGTGGCCAACTGGACCAACGGGAGACATGGTACGCATGGGAGGAATGATGGGAGGCGAAGAATCGATACGAGCGTGGGCCGGGCTGGGGAGTGTGAGTTCCTGCTGATCTTCTTCTGCTACAGGAGCTGGGTCCTCAAAGGGTGACTGCGCGTGTACCTGGGTGGAAGCAGCTCCCTCCGCAATCGAGCTCTGGACCGGTGAGGTGAGCTGCTTCGAAATTGCCGCGTATTGCTGCGCCTGGTATGGCGTAACGCTGCTCCTATTCAGAGTAGCGTATCCCTCAGCACCTGCGCTGTCGTGGGGGTTCGGCATATCGGGAAAATTATCGGTAGGTTCGTGTTGCCCTCTGCTCATGCTAGAGTCACGACGCGAAAAATAGACAGGTGCTCCAGCGGCAGCGTCGAACGACGCATGCTGCATAGGCCGCATCGATTCGTCAAAGGAAGCCACACCCGGCGAAGGCAAGGGTGGAGATGCAATGGGGCTAAAGAACAGCTGCGATGGGGTTGAAGATCCGACATGCTGGCTAGGGTTAAAGCCTGGCATAGGAGGAGCACCATATGGTGAGTCCTGGTAACCAGAATATCCCATGCCCACAGTATTGTTTTGATGGTATCCACCATGGTCCAGAGGATAACCGCCTTGGTCCAGAGGATATCCACCACGGCCAACATTAGAGTAATTCTGCGTCTGCTTACGCTCAATCATGGTTGGCGGGCGTGGAGTTGCGCTGGGTCCACGGGGAACTGGTATGGGCGCATCGTCTGGAACTGCAACAGAGTTCCGCATCCACGAATGACGCTGGAACGAAGGTCCATCATCTTCATCACGATGTTGGAAATAGCGTTTCTGCGATAAGTTCTGTGAGAAACGAACACGAGAAGAAAAAAAAAAACAAGATGTAAGACGCACCAGCAAATATACACCTGCAATTCCAATTACGGCAACACCTGCAAGACTTGCTGCGGCGATTCCAACAATACTGCCGGTACCCATAGAAGATGGACTAGAAGAGGTGGCAGAGGGAGAGGCAGTGGACGTGAATGACGGAATAGACGAGCCCTGGGGCAAATTGCGGAATGTAGACGGGGTCGAATGCACAACTGGCGTCTCGGTGCTCAACGTTGGGACAACCTACAAGGAACCAGATTACCACATGGAAAAGTTGAGTTGGCGCGACTTACGACTGGGGTAGTTTGCACGAGGGACGTGGGACTAGAAGAAGGGATAACCGACGAGAGGACCACGCTCGTTGAGGAAGACGTCGGTACCACTAGTGGTGGTGTGACCGCGTTACTGATTGACAAAGACGGTTGTGCAATGACGGAGGGGGTCCCTAAATCTGGGAATGAAATGGATGGTGCGGGGTTTGGTACCGGTGCAGGTGCAGGAACTGGTACTGGTACTGGGGTAGGGCCGGACTTGCCATGGGGATCCTTAGCATTAGGAACCGCAGGAGCAGGTGTCGCTAAGCAGCACTCGTGAATATCCACCAAAGTGAAAAGATATTATGTGAAAGCCAAACTTACAGACCACGGGGGGAAGAGGCACCGTATCCACTGCACCTTGTACAGCAGAAGCGGAGGTCACGTCGCCATTCCACGTTGGTATGTAGCGGGCATCCAGACGTTCAGCCCGTTGCTGGTGACCTCTACGAAGACCGAGGAAAGACATTTCTGTTGGTTGTATTGTGTTTTTGTCTTGTTAATATAGGGAACGTTGGGGAAACGTAAAAGATTGGACGCCGTTCGAGACGACAGGGAAGGGAGCGGGGGGATGGCGGTCGTGGGTGTGGCAGAAAGAGGTACAGAGCCAAGCAGAGCGGAGTTTGAGTAAAATTCGGCAAAGCTGACAGCATGTTGCACTACAATTATATATGGGAAACGATATCCCGGCTCCGAAGGTAAGGCCGAGTTGAAGTTCGCGGTCCAGCTTACGCATATGGAAAAAATTAACTCTTTTCCCTTAAATCTATATTCCGTTGTCGGGTTAGGTCTACGCGAAAAATTTAATCACCGTTGAGCGAGAAATAACACGTCAGGCACATGTCCTTTGCAGCGTCTTTCCCGGCCCCAGTCGCAGCCCTAAATACTCAAGTAATGTAAATGGTCTGGCCGTGGTGATTTTGATCGGTTCCGTTTTGTTGGTATAAGCCCCCCCGCGCGTCTCTGCGGCGACCACATGGTGCGCCACATTTTAGTAACAAATTCTTTTCCTAAAATTTCCTCGAGTGATTTTTGAACTTCTCCATGTTTCGGAGAGAAGCATAAGATCGAGGACCTGAAAAATGAGTCCCTTTTGTTTATTTTCCTCCTAATTGACATGATTCACGAGCTCAGCGCCCATGGATGGTCCCTTCAGGCCGAGAAAGCTTCCGACTTGGAATTTGAAGACCTGGAAAGAATATCACTTGAAGTGGCTGTAATATTTGCACTCATGAACGCTGAAAGAGACCCCCCTGTCTTTTTCCCCTGAATTATACGCATCCTAAGGTTTTTATTTATTTTTTGGCCAGAAGATCAATTCAAACGAACTCAGACGCTGGGCAAATCAATTCTTCACTTCAACCTAATATTCAGTTAGGATGACTATATTATAGTAAAATAATGTCGTGTCAAGCCCATATACAGTTTTTCCTTGGGTGTATTTAAATTTCAACCTGCTCAGTATCTATTGAGACTTACATACATTTAGTTTTTCCCACTGCTGAGTACTATATAGGGCTGACTCGGTATATCCATCTAACAATACCATTTGGTCCACTCGCGACACGCTCCTGGCTCGGTCGGTGGCTGTGGACGGAAACAACGACAATAACATGGAAACTTGTTTGCACCAATCTAGAGGCACCAATAATCCTGGATCCATGGAGTTCGACATTTGAAAACATGTAATAACAATTGGATCAAACGTGAGTGCTATATGAGAGACCTTTCGTGAAAAACAGTGGTATACCACGTGCACGAAGGCGCTACCTCACAAGACAATCGTTTGCTATGATGGTAACAAAAGATCAAACTGGGTTATAAAGAGTGCATTGCCGTGATAGTCTGCTTGATATAGCGATATTCTCTTTCCATCGTAAAATATATCAGACACATAGAATATACTTAACCCCTCCATAGATCAAACAACTAGATCTGCAGGGACACCTGGGTCATTGTGCACAAGTACATCAACTACCCTCTATTAAAAACCTGGTAAAGAACCTTACAACAAGACCCAGGTCTGTGGTTTCCAATGCTATTGGTTCCAAGACCTCGCCTGCGAAACTTTTTTCGTTGTTGCCATGGGCTTCAGAATGCACATTCCATGAATGAAGTTCTCGCCAATCCCATCATTGTGATGACTAAATACCAATATTGAGAGAAAGTACAAACAGATACAACTTCTTTCGTTGCGTCGACATCTAGTGCGAGAAACTACTAAAATATTGAATATTTGAGGAGAGAGGGTGGGAGCCTCCGGGGATAATGATCCATATACAAGAACCTTCTGTTCTGGACATGTCTAATCATCAAACGTCGAGGTGGAATACTGCACAAACGGGTGGGATAAATAACATTTAACAAAAATACGTACCCCACGGTGGGGTATCTATGTAACGAACGCATTATGGTGATGTGGTTCGTTCTGATGAGGTGTCAGGGGAGCTCGTTTGTTTGAATGATCCCGAATGACTGCCTGGCGGCATGCCACGGACATCGCTCTCGTCGAGGTAAAGGCCTGCAAAAGAAGTATATTACTGGACTGGGATGAATCGACCTACGACTTTCACTCACCATTTTCTTCAATGTACTCAATGACACAGGAGGGGATTAGGTACCGTACACTCAGCCCCCGCCGAAGGAATAATCGGACCTGAACCCCAAGACTGAATTTCTGCACAGTACGACGCAAAATGGGGACTATACATACCTTGGTACTGGAGACGTCATTTTGTATCATTTGCGGAATGAGGTATATGTTATGTCTCCATGGGGCCAGTGCGTCTGTGGCAGCAGAGACGTCGGATCCCGCACGTTCGACAATGAACGTGCCGTATCGACCTAGAATATGGTCGAGCTAAAGAAGCAATAGCGCCCCCATGTCATTAAACCTCCACAGAACTCTGGTGCAAAACACACATCAGCCGCAGACCAGACACCAGGTTCTGACATTGTTGCAATGAGGTCTGAGCCTGCCAATAACATGACTCGCACAGGGCGCTTCTCGCCTTCAACGGCAGTGAGATACCGTACAAAAGGGGGCGGGGCATCTAACCTTCCTCAGTTGTGACCCCTCCAAGTACATCATTTATCTCGTGGTCAAAATGGTCGAGCACAACAGCTGTGCGCTGGTACTCCTCTTGAAAGGCCTCCCACGGATCTACCATTAGCCACGAGCTCGTTTGTTCTGTCGCCAGCGTGCACATATTCACACTACATATGCTCACGTGAGCAGGCGGCGACGCCATGCATGAATGACTCACCGGTGGTACGACGACAACAAGCCAGGCTTGACATACTTATCGCTCACGGGCGAGAGGTACCCTCCTACGACTTCGAACTGGGTGTTCTGGCGTATGTGGTCGATGGCCATCTCAAACATGCGCAGATGGAGGTAGGTGACTGGGCTGAAGGAGCCGCACGCTACGAGGGCGATGGGAGTTCGCGACGCATCGCGTTGCTGACGCTTGAGTCTGTGGGTTGGAAACTTGTAGAAGGCCAATGGAGTCGATGAGGCCGCCGTAGACATTGTGGAAAATGGCACAGGAGGCTACACTGCCTGAATGAGGTACCGCCGAAACGGACCCATCCAAATCGTCACGTGATGGCCAAGAGACATTCGCAATCTTTTGGTAGGCGTTTCCTAGTTAGGCATTTATAAGCGACGCAGTAGACAGCACAGCTTTTCCTTTTAAAAGCCTTCCTGACAATATCTTCAACGGTTTACCGTCCAGATCTGCGTGTGACGGATTTGTGACATTGTCATCTTCGAAAAGTCTGAAGCTTACACCGTAAGACTCGGTCACGTTTGACCGTCTCTCTTGTACGTTGTGTTTCTACCTAGAAACTCGCAGGCCCCGAAGATGGAGCACACCCCACTTGGGAACACAAAATTCCGTGCGTGTGAGTACTCAACGCGGTCACACGCCCATCTCAGATGACATCTACGAGGCGCTTTTCGTCGCATCTGCTCTTTCCCCCTTTACCGAGTAAAACTGTGATAGCCTGCTCGGGTCACACTGACGTACCCCTAACGTGTGCAAAGCAATTTAAATTGTCTCAAAGAGTCTCACGTGGTTGATCGTTTTCACTGTGTCATCACAAGGGGTCTCCGATGCTGTACTTAGCATATCCGTATTATCGCACTTGAGTCAAGTCGAGCACATCACTTGTGACCTTCCGGCAAGCGATGTTGGGAGGCTAGAAGACCACGCATTTAGCGTGTTTGGTCATGTGAACAACACCAGGCAACGTTTCAGCAACCCCCGAGTGAGGGGCTGAAAGACAAGCTGGTGCCATATAGCGGAGAACCATTTTCGGACTGCACGCTATCGATTTCCAGGGTCCTCAAGCCACGACCACTGGTGCTGATTCTCATCCGTGCACAGCCACTGACTGCCTACTGGGAGAACCTCGAAATGCCAAGCTGCATCAGGTGCCATCGTCCGAGTGCACAGTCGTATATGGGCTCCCGAATAGTCGTAGTATAGTGTGTGCGAGTTTTCTACTTTCATGGATGTGGAAGACGTCTTGGATTCGGTCTTGGGAGGTAGAACGTCGTGTTCTCGATTACCGAGGAACGCACCTGAAGGCTCTGTCAAGGTCACATGCACAGACACTACACGAACGGAGATCTCTAGTTCTTCGTTCGGTGGAATTACAGGGCAAGAACGTGGTAACAACAAGCTCACGGTGTGGCCTCATCCAACAAGCCATCATAACGGCTCACGCAGCATGATTTTGGTCGCCTCGTATAGCACCCTTTGTACGCGACTGATCAATTCGCGTGTAGACTAACACTGGCAGCATAATATGGACTCACATTCATCCCGAATCACAAAGTCGTATGTAAATGCAGCCAACAGTATGATAGATATAATTCAAGGTGTCTTCTGATTGCATTTCTCATAAACCTTCTCACAAACTTCTCCTGCACAAGTCCCCTGGCATTGATAGCAGCGAGATAAAAAGCCTTCAAACACAGGTTCCATAACACATAAGTATTTTCCTTTATTTTATGGTTATACAAAATGCCCAGAATCATTGCCATAACCACTTGTGATTCAGCCAACCAACATAATGTGGGGTTATGCAATTATACTCACTAGTCACCAGCAGTAAATAACACAGGACACGTCAATAACCAAAAGTGCGAACTACAAATCGGAAATATAGCACAGGTATGATTTCTCGCAACTAAGGTAGGATTCACCCCATACTAAGCCACATCCACACCCGTCAGACAAGCTCCGGCTGGTACATCTTTCAGCCGATTATAAACTAATGCGTAAGCCCTCCTTCCATCTCGACTGTCTATGATTTCCGGAGCTCTCCCTGTGCCTGGGCGTTACACCTGCTCGTGCATCTGGATGTACAGAATCACACTACGTCTGTGCAGTGGATACCTGACCTCGGGTAACATCGTAGCTGTGTGCACGATGAGGATGGGTATCCTTGGAGCGTCCTCGATAATCCGTCACCGTCTATGGATAGGCTTGCGCCGCTTGTCTCACTTTCCCGCCCACAATATGTATGAGGGTTATCTTTGAGCCTGCGCGTTTTTCTCCCTCCCTCCCTCCCCCGAGCAGCAACAATAGGTCTCAGTAGAAAGCCATTGGATCAGGAGGGGATAGCGAAATATCTTCGAACATGATCATAGGGTCTTGTCCTCTCGACGATTCCCGGTCATCTCTTGCACTGGCACAGCCTTTAAGGAGGGTATAATCGATCACGTTAGGCCAAGTGTGTTTGAGCACATTATTATGTGTTTGTTGTCATACAAAGTAAGCTGCAAGGGATGTATGCAATCCTCAACGTGGCAGGTTTGTGATCATGACCTCAGAAGCACAACAACTAGGTCTGTCAGGCGTACCGTTATTTTGGAACTGTAGGTGTTTTACTCGTCAAACCTTGAGAAACTGGATGTCTGGGATTCCTAGAGACGACAGGTAGAGGAATACGGGATCTCTTAGTGCACTTTGTATATGGAACAACTCCACCAGGATTCGCTTTGTGCATTCCGAATCTTGTTCACTTGCCACTTGAACAACAGAAGCGATACTCTGTAAGCCTTAGTTATTAATCTATGGTTGAATAAGCTCATCAAGGCTCTCATGTCGTACTTGTTGACTATTTAGTAGGCCTTAGGGAGAGTTTAAAGGGTTTGAACGTTTGGAAATTCTCACCTTCTCCTCTCTTTAACCGATTCCATTATGGCTGTCCCCAGGAGACCAGCACAACATTAAAGGCTGTCGTATTCGGTCCATGAATGGTCTGGGATTTGCGCACTCCCACATTCGGGATGGGAGAGTGTCATTGTGAGCTTGAATTGCACTCAGCAACAAGGATTTGTTACGAGTTACACATCATAAATTTAATTTAGTACTGCG
Source organism: Ramaria sp. MG151 (assembly GCA_003314545.1). NCBI lineage: Eukaryota > Fungi > Basidiomycota > Agaricomycetes > Gomphales > Gomphaceae > Ramaria > Ramaria sp. MG151. The sequence continues at coordinate 26,280 of QMFG01001839.1, read as the reverse complement.
TGGCTGGAAAGGCAAGCTGGCTGGTGCGATATATGGGACCCGTTCGGATTTAAGCGTTTTGAGAGGATCTTCAAGAGAAAGATCATGGATGCCTGTTTATGCGCTTGATAGTTACAGGTGCTTTTTGAGGTGGACATTGTCTGTTATGACTGTACGATTACGATCATAGATGCCTGTGTGTGCGCTTCATAAATATAACTTTTTTTTCTATAAGGTGAAGATCAACCGTCCCAATCGTTATAAGCTTAAAAAACAACCCTCTTTCTATAGTATTTTGTCCGAGATGATAATCTACGTGTGTAAAATACAGTTTAATTCAGATGCCTGCCAGAATTTAATTATAATAGAATAGGCTTAGAAAACATAATCACTACACAGACACATTATTAATTATGTAAAATTGAAGAAGAAAAGGGGGACACAGTAGCGAAAGATCCTCACGTGGATGAACAGCATCCTGATCTCAAATGAACCACTACGCATATTCCAATCTACTCCACAATCACCCATCGTCTGTCCCGATAGCACCTATCGCAACTCCCTTAGATTGATCCATAACATCCTGCTTGTTCTCCTCCCCTGCCCCCTACCTACCGACGCATTCTCCCACGTCTTCCACTGGACATCCGCCGCCGCCGCATTTGGGGATGTGGGCGAGAGAATTGTGCGACCACCACCCACGGCTAATCTCTCCACCAAGCTCTACATCTAGTAGTCTTCCCTAGATGGTAACAAATGGCTGCGGACTTGGAGGCGCCATTGTATCGCGGAAGCTCCCCGCAATGAAGAATGGAGCAGTGTATTAGCATATTGCTAATATGTTGTTATGCTAATAGTCCCTTAAGGGTATTGGAAGTAAGCCCTAAAGCTTGTGGTGTGACTGGTCCGTGACATCTTCGCTTCTAAGTGTAAGAGTTCGACTCCGCTCTCTACGTGACTCAAAAGGGAGATGGTCAGTGCACAGTCTCCTGTTTTGTGAAACATTTACTTTTTATAAATACGCAATTATGTCTCCCAGTGTTTTGTTCTAGCACACTAGGAGTAAGTAGTCTGCCCCCTAAAATGAATCCATAGCTAACAAAATGCAGATTTACCATTGTCTATAGGTAGTGTACAATATAGTGTTTTGTTCTAGCATGGGGGATTTACCGTTGTCCTATACCAAGTCACTTTCATGGATGCTTCGGAGGCACAACGACTGGGTTTGTCAGGCGCATCATTGGCTTGGAAGTGTGAGTCTCATAGCTCTTCAAGAGGTATTCTAACCAATATACTCAAGGTCCTGCACGCGCATCTGGATCGCTTATCCCAATTGAGGTCTACGATGAGATTTTTGCTTGGTTACAACCGAAATGTCACCCCGACATGGACGTGGAATCATATGAGGAATTTTTGACGCGTCTGGCTCCTGTTTGCAGGTACTTTGCATACTACGCCACTCACCAGATCTGCTGCTCTCTGGAAGTTGATGGTGTGAAACCACGAAGGAGACGAACATCGCGTCGTTTGGGCATTGACGTTATCATGGGGAATCAACCCGTGAATGCACTACAGACAGGTGTCAAGGAGTGCGTTATTTCAAACTGGCGTTACAACAACAAAATGGACCGATTATCCCGTTTCCTATCTCATCTTAAGAACCTGAGGATACTCACAATTTCCGAGGCACCCGTTTCTTATTCCTTAATGCGGACGATCGGTCGACTTCACACCTTGGAAGAATTAGTAATGTCCGAATGTTATTATATGGCGTCCAGTATCACGCCGGGACCTATCTCCGAGGTCCATGAAACACCGTTTCCCACTTTGCGTCAGCTCACCATCAGATACAACGGCCATGGCGAGATATTCACTGATGCAATCCGTGCCCTTTGTGGCGCGACAACACTTCGCTCGGTAGCCATTCTCGGCAGTCGCCTGCTCTTCCTCCTGCTTCCCTACATTTCACAACATATTGTGTCATTCAGCGGAAGTTTCTCGTCCGACCATCTGGATTCCTTTCTTGAATTTATCAAAGCACGACCCTCTCTCCAACACCTGACAGTATTTTCTGATCCGCGCGGCTGCTTTTGTCACTACTATGATAGCAAGATGTTATCTCCTGCTCTTATTCTTGGTAAAGAAGACTTGCCTAATCTCCGGTCTTTTAGTGGTCCCTTCCGCTTGGCTCCCAAAATCATTAACGGACGACGAGTTACAAGGCTAGCGCTGGCCTGTCATAAACCATCGCTGCTTCGAGATCCCATATCATTGCCGTGTCTGTATGGTTTATCAGTGTCTCCCAAAAGTGATGGGGAAAGCTTCTGTTGGGATGATATTGATTACCCAGACAGCTGGGATGACCTGAAGACTACAGGTGGAGAAATCCAGAAGCTCTTTGTGGGTTTTCCCTACAGAGTAAAGTCGCCATCAGTGATCGCCTCCTGCTTTCCAAATTTGGTTCACTTACAAGTTGAAGCACCGTATAAGGTAAGTTGTAGCTATTATCCCATAGTCTATTCCTACGCCGAAACATCTTGTCACAGACCGATCGAGGTCAAAGATATATGCAAAACTTATTAGTGGGCTTCGGAGAAGCTCTAAAAGAGCTGAAAAAACTGACAATTCTCACACTCTCTGGTGTGGAGGTGTATCCATTATGGCTATCCCCGGGAGACCAGCACAATTTTGTCCACCGACTTTTTCAGGAACACTTTCCAACTCTGAGGACGATCGTATTCTTTCCGTGGATGGTTTGGCATTTGCGCACTTCCACACTCAGAACAGGGGAGTGTCACTGTGAGCTTGAGTTGCTCTCAGCGAGGAGCGTCCGTGATGTATTCCAAACGCAAATCAAGCACGGTATCATAGAATTTTTCGAATCTGTACGTGATTGGAACAGCGTGCTGGCTGATGCCGTCTGTGGACAACCTTTTGGATTCGATGCGGACACCCAGAAGTTTCTTAAGGCCATGATCGTTGATGCCTCTTCGTGCGCTTGATGGATCGTGTTCTTCGAGGTGCGTATCGATTTTCCTGGTTGTATGTTTCTGCTGACAGTGGGACAAATGAAGTAGTAAGGGAATTAGAATTGTGTTTTGACATGGTGTACAACACTCTCGGAATTACAAGACCATTTTTCCTGCAGCAGGGGTCAGAGGAACACGTTATATTTCTATTTCTACAAGCCGCTATGTCGGTAAGAGCTAGTTACCCAGACTATGCTATTTCCTCGACTAGCACCAATGATCCGGACACAATATTTGCATTCAGTCAAAGATTGACACTCAGTTTATCATATGCTGAATATATCTACAAAAATAAACTGACGTGTACTGGAATAAAATTTAATCTACGAACAGCGACAATACGATTAATTCGAAGCAAACAAGCTGCTAAATCAATGCAATGGCAACCCATCTCATCACATCCAAAGACCACCCAGCCTATACCTACTTCTACATGTATCAAGATTGGCTGCCACAACACCCTCGATGCATTCATACCCTCCACACCCTTCACGGTTCCCGCCCCTTCTCAGCCCAGTTATTGAACGCAACATGCCCCACGCGACACACTTACGACCGCTTGATCACGCTCTCCCGCAGCAGGTGCACTGTCATGGGCCGTCTATCCCCCACGACACAATGAGTGTGAGCGCGAATGCAGACATAGGCGGATAGCGTCCGTCGTAGCCGTTATACTTGCACTCAGTCCTCTCTCCCCCCCCCCCCGAACCCAACCCGTACCTCGTCCCGTAATCGCGAATGACGGCGAAGTCGAGGTACTGTCGTGTCATGGAAGCTACAGTGGCGAATGGAGTGACAATGGCTCGAGTGATGCTTAAGGTGTCGCGACGCCGTGGTGCTGTTGATGGTGGAGGGGCAGGAGCAGGGGTGGCTATGCTGTCCGAAAATTGGTTGGCGATGGTTTATCATACAGTGCGGTCTTGAGGTGGACACAAGGAGAATATGGCAGGGGGCGACGAATAGAAGATTATCTTAAGCCCACCAGGGGAGTAGGAGGCTAATCACCAAGCTCTCCCGCATTCACAAATAAGCATTTCTAGCGATCACCGAAGCCCTACAAACCACTGCTACTAATGTCAATCTAACCCTTCGCACTCCTTCCTTTCCCTGAAAAACTTTGAAGTCATCGAAACAGTCCTATCGTCTCCCAAATGGGACCTTAAATTGATTGTCGACATACCAGCAGACGCACTCTATTAACAAAACAGCCACAATCCAACGGAAAGGGAGCAGAAGCGTGCCTCAGGTCAACATTTGCTTAAAGCGCTGGATACCGAAATCGATTTCTCAACAGAACTAAGACAAGGGGCTAGAGAGCCGTTCTGGGTTTCTGGGAAATCAAGGAACACGACGTAATAAAGGAGCTGATTCATTGGCAAAAAAAGTCGGGAAAGGAGAATCGAGCAAGAACGCAGTGCTTCCACAGATGTGCCACAGTGCTATCCAGCAGCAAAGCAGCGTCCGAAGGGTTTTTCAGGAGAGGAAGAAAACTAGAGGCGAAAACAATATTCAATAATTGCTCAAGATGCAACCGCATGCGCAAAATCGATCCGGACTTATCATCACAATTCATACCTCGAAAACACGCCTCCTTCCTACTGCAACTTAGGACCAGGCACGCCTGTGACGGATAGGAAAGGCACAGGTGTTCCGCTTGTGTAAGATGCGGAAGGAGAATCCGTCCCACGCTGTATCCTACAATACCCAAGTATGCCGTTGCAAGACCAGAGCTCCAAAAAGCTGTAGGGCGCCATGCGAGATGATTTCACACTCCGTTCGAACGTGAAGAATACTAGGATGGCTTCTTGACTAGTTTGACATTGACTTGTCAAGAAGCCATCCCAGTATTGTTCGGATTCATCAGAGGCAACAAGGTCCAAGGACATTTGTGGAGATTTTGTACGGTGGACATAGCTGTGGAGGGAAAAGGGAGGAAAGAGACTGAAAAGAAGAGGAAGAAGTACGTAAGGAATAATCGGGAAGGGAAACAAAGTCAACACTGCCTCACGCAGGCCCACTTGGGTGGACACAATCTCAAGCCTATGTGGAGATTGAACGAACCCTTGAGCGGGACAGCACAGGGTTGGCCGCGGTGTTCGCACAGCAATTTTACACGGGGGCACCGCCTTTGAAGGATACCTGGGGGTCGATGTCACCGTAGAGTCCAACGATAGGGTAGACTTAAGCATCGACCCGCTCTAAGGCTTCGAACTCTCCCATTGAAGCCGGGGAACCTTGCGTCAGGAGATCCAGATTATAAATCGGGTTTATGGAGGAGACAGATGGGATCGGATAATATCATGGGTGCGAGTATTAACACGTATTGTAGGCACGGGAAGCTAGGAAGGTTTCCGATCATCCGTCACCGCCCGTCTACCCTGCCCTTCTCCTGGGTTATGCGGTGAGCATTGGCTTTTGTTCTGTATGCGGTTCCCTAACCTTGCTTCCCCCTCTCTCCAGCAGCCCATCACTGGTTCTGTCCAGAGAATTTTTATTTTTATTTAGCAAAATTTCCCAACGCTTAGGCATTTTCTGCGTTCTGGACGTCGATAGGTTGGTTTGGCAT
>QMFG01001839.1:0-20033 GCA_003314545.1 Ramaria sp. MG151 | reverse complement strand
CCCCCCCTCCTTTAAAACACACGTTTTCTCAATATATAACCCTTCCCCCCCTCAAAACTTACACCCACTACCGCAATTCCCTCAACCGATTCATAAACCCCTGCATATCCTCCGCCCCCTTTTTCCGCTTCAGCCCTCCTGCGCCGAGACCCGCAGCCCGCGGCACGCTCACAACGCGCGTGATCACACCCTTGTGCTGCACATGCACTGCTGCTGTTGTTGTTGTCATCCTTTTGTTTTAGTAAGTAGATCCAGCATTTGTTTGAGTGGTGGTCTATGAAGTCCAATGTATAACATTCACCATCTGGTGTCTGTACATCTTCTGTACTGGTAATATCTGAAGATACTTTCTCTAGTAGCCTCTTTGCCCTCCCCCCCTCTTGCACCTTTGGAACAGGTGTTCTAGCCTGTTTAGCAAGAACACAGTGTTCACACACTTGCGGGAGGAAATCAAGGCTAACACGCATACCTGAGGCAAGTCTTTTCTCAGCCATTTCAATTATAATGTCCCAAGTGGTGGTGTTATGTGTCAAGCCCCAGGGGGGGAGCATGCAATATTCATCTGTTCAATGAGGGGTTCATCATCAAGTGTGTAGAGGCCTTTGGCAATGAATTTGGAACCTTGCTGGATGGTACAGTGACTTGCAGTGAAGGATGCTGCAAGCCCATCATTGCCTAGTCACCCAATTGAGAAAAGGCAAAGTTTCACATCAATAATGAAAAGTGTGTCCTTCAGAACAAGTCAGTGCCCCTGTGTCAGAATTCAATTATCAAAGATAAGAGTTGTAGATGAATGTAGGGTTAGTAGTACCATTTGGAAATATTCCTGATAGTAATAAAATGATATTTGGAAGTGAATAGAAATCCTACAGTAAAAGGAAATGGCTTTCAAAGTGTTTGTGAAAAGGTGCATAGTTTCGAAGAGATAGATATTCCAAAGGGATTCTATCTCATTGATCGAATGAACTTCGCAGTCCATGTTGATCACAGCCAATGGTCTCACATTCTTTCGAAGTGTGTCCAAACTAATATAAATGAAGTTGGAGTACTCACTCAAATGTGAAGTTGCTGTTCAATGTAGTTCACGACGAGTTGGCAAGTTGGAGTAGAACAATCAAGTATATGTACAATAATTGAACTAGGGAATATACCTGCAAGTGCTCTGCTTATATATTGAAGGGTTTGGAAGAAAGAGTGAATGGGAAAGAGTCCATGAGGATCAGAAAATAGGTAAGATACATGTAGACTAATTAATGGCCATAGGAAACAAAGAACAAGGGAGATGGGAAAATGGTAAATGGGAAGAAAGATTAATGGACCAACAATAACTCCTGAAACATGTTTCTGAATCGCATGGCTCTTTGGATAGGGATAGCCATGTGCAAATCTTTCGGAGGACAATTATGAGAGTCTAGATCATTCATATGATGGAGCCTGATGATATGGCATGTCATTGAAAGCTTTTGATGGAATATGAATGACTCAATCAATAAGTTCATTGTGAAAGATGGGGATAGTGATGGGGATAGTCAGGGTGGTTCTTTCTAAAAAAGAGTATGATTGGACCTGACCAATGATTGTTTCACTAGACATTAATAAAGTGATTTAGGAAATTTGATGCATAAGAAGATTGTTGGAGAAAGTGATGGGATCGAGGAGATGTTGCTTTGGCATTCATAACCGACATTTGGAAGATGTTCTTTGGACAGAGATATGTAGGATTGTAAGGGATAAGATTATGATCGTAACACCCTGTCAGAATTGAAATATAAGTGATTAGAGTTGTAGATGGTTCTCATAGATCGAATGAACTTTGCAGTTCATGTTGATCACAGCCAAGGGTCTCACATTCTTTCAAAGTGTGTTTAAACTAATATAAATGAAGTTAAAGTACTCACTCAAATATAAACTTGATGAGAGGTTGTTGTTCAAAGTAGTTTATGATGATTTGGCAAGTTGGAGTAGAACAATCAAGTAGACATACAATAATTGAACTAGGAAACATACTTGCGAATGTGCTACTTATATACTAGACAGTTTGGAAGCAGGAGTGAATGGGAAGGAGTCCGTGAGGATTGGAAAGTAGCTAAGGTACATGTATGCTAATTAAAGACCATAGGAAATAAAGAACAAGGGTTGGAGGAAAATTGTGAATGGAAAAAAGATTTAATGAACTAGAAATAAAACCTGAAACTTGTTTCTGAATCACATGGCTCTTTGGATAGAGAAATCCTCCTTATATCCCATTAGACAGTGACCCTGAATGTTGGGGATGAATGAGTCAACATATTAAATAGTATATCCTGTCACCATAAGCTTTGGAGGCATAGAATTGACCCTGACATTGAGTTCCTTGAAATAGATGGGGATGATAATGGGGATAGTGCAGGTACTTCTTTTGTGAGAAGAAGGGTAATGATCGGACCTGATCTATTGGTTGGATCATTGTGATGCTATCAGAGTGATTCATAGTATTTGAGGGTGACGAAATATTGAATGGCAAATATGTGTGATGAAAGTGCTGATGGTTCAGATTCCGAAGAAATGATTCGGAAGGAAGTTGTTTGGAGGGTTCGGAAGATGAAGCAAGAGATAAATCATGATTGTGACAGTAATGTCATTGGTCATGATGCCCGGCCTCATTTCCATATATTGAAATCTTCTTATTTATTGTTTCCAATCAGTGGGATATGATTGATGGGTTTTATGCATGTTTTATTCTTTTATTGACTGATGTAGGGTCGTGCATATGCGTGTGTTGATGCAATGGCGCCCAATGTTCATGTTGGTTACATAATCTGAGAAATTGTGATCAGTTGGAAGAATAATAAATAACACGAACACATTCCATCTGAAAGTTCATGTTTGGAATCTGAATCATCCTCACCTTATCCAAATTCTTCACCTATATTAATCTGATTACCCAACATGGTCTATGAATCACTCTATTTGGTGTTTAGTGAAACAATCAATAACTAGGTCTAATCATAATCTTTTCTAGAAAAGAAGCACCCTGACTATCCCCATCACTATCCCTATCTTTTCTAATGAACTCATTGATCAAGTCATTTCTATTCTATCGAAGCTTGCAATGACATCCCATATCATTAGACTCTATTATATGAATGTTCTAGACTCTCAGGATCACTCTCCAAAGGATTTGCACATGGTTATCCCTATCTGAAGAGCCATGTGATTTGAAAACATGTTTCAAGAGCTATTGTTGGTTTGTTAATCTTTTTTCTCATTCACCATTTTCCTATCTCCCTTGTTCTTTGATTTCTATAGCCATTAATTGTTATACATTTATCTTACCTACTTTCTGACCCTTACAGACTCTTTCCCATTCACTCTTCCTTCTGAACCATTTGATATATAGGTAGAGCATTTGCATGTACATGTCATGATCTGAATACGGACATCCTACCAATATCTTCATCCTTCTGAAGCAATATTACCTCAACCCCATCACTTCCTCCTGATAACACTCCTTTCCATCAATTTCCTACATCGCTCCATTAATGTTTAGTGAAACAATCATTGGTCAGGTCCAATTACAATCTTTTTTTAGAAAGAACCACCCTGACTATTCCCATCACTATCCCCATCTTTTGCAAATGAGCTTGTTGATTGAGCCATTCATATTCTATCAAAGCTTGTGATGACATCCCATATCATCAGGCTTAGTAATATGAACAATCTAGACTCCCATAATCATCCTCCAAAAGATTTGCACATGGCTATCCCTACCCAAAGAGCCATGTGATTTGGAAACATGTTTCAGGAGTTGTTGTTGGTCTGTTAATCTTTTTCCTCATTCACAATTTTCCTACCACCTTTTTTCTTGCTTTCCTAGGACCATTAATTAGTATACATGTACCTTAGCTATTTTCTGATCCTCACGGACTCATTCCCATTCACTCTTCCTTCTGAACTGATAATGACTTATCCTCAGTGTTTATTCTACACTGAGGAGGTAAGTCTTAGTACAATATTTGATTTACCTATGCTGAATAGTCCTGTAGGCTAATCTTACTAAGTACATCTATAGAGTTTTTATTCTATGCTGAGGAGGCTAGCATTAGAACTGCCTGAGAGCTCCACCACTGTGTGATACACTACCATAGAAATTTGCTCATATCAGTTCCTAACAGGTTATGGGTCCTACAAATTCCAACAATCTCAATAGCTCAAGTAAAGGCTACTGTCAGAATTGAATTATGAGTGATAAGTGTTTTAGATAAATGTGTGGCTAGTGCTAGCAATCAGAAATGTTACTAATAGTAGTAGAATAATATTCAAAAGTGAATAGAAGTCCTACAGTAAAAGCAAATGGCCTTTAGAACATTGGTGAAAAGATGCATAGTTCCAAAGTAATAGATATTCTGAAGGGATTCTATCTCATGGATCAAATGAACTTTGCACTCCATGTCGACCATGGCCAATAACATCACATTCTTTTCAAGTGTGTTTAAGCTAATGTAAATGAGGTTGGAGTACTCACTCAAAGGTGTAATTGTCTAGAGACTTTTTGTTCAAGATAGTTCACAATGAATTGACAAGTTTTGGGCAAGGCAAACAAGTAAATATACAATAATTGAACCTGAGAACATACATGCAAATGTGCTACTTATATACTTAATGGTTCGGAAGTGGGAGTGAATGGGAAAGAGTCCATGATGGTCAGAAAGTAGTTAAGGTACATGTATGCTAATTAAAAGCCATAGAGATCAAAGAACAAGGGAGGTAGGAAAATGGTAAATGAGAAGAAAGTGTTAAGCTAGAGAGTTTAGATTCAGTCTTAGACGGGTAAGACTCAGGTATATTCAATGAAATCTACCTAGAGAGTTTAGACTAGATAAAGCAGGTAAGTTTACAAGAAGAGTTTCTAGAATGAAGATTACTCACTTCAGTCTTAGACGGGTAAGACTGAAGTGTCGGAGTGTAAAATTCAACTATATATAATAAAAAATGGTTCTCATGCTCCAGCTATAGCGGTGTTGAACATTGTGAGGAAAGAGAGAATAGGGTAAAGAATATAGGTGGTCGGAATGATAAGCTCACTGTGTCTCAAAACTTCACAGAAAGACTAATGGACCAATAATAATTCCTGAAACATGTTTCTGAATCACATAGGTCTTCAGGTAGGGATAGCCAAGTATGAATCCTTTGGGTAGCATTTCTATATGTCAGGGACATGTCAGAATTCGATTATCAATGATGAGAGTTGGAGATAGATGTAGGATTAGTACCAATCAGAAATATATCTAATGATAGTAGAATGATATTCGAAAGTAAATATAAATCCTACAGTAAAAGTGAATGGCTTTTGGAATTTTGTGAAAGGTTGCATAGTTCTGAAGAGATAGATATATCCAAAGGATTCTTTCTCATGCATCAAATGAACTTCACAGTTCATGCAAAATAGTTGTTTGCAAATCATTCCTTGGCCTTTTTGCAGGTATGCTATCCTGTTGAAAAATAATGTCAGCAGAAGTTTTACCATAGTGCTTCAGACTGGACTGAACATCCTCTGTTAGGAAAGTGATATAATAAAGATATGACTTTTTTTCTTATTATTTTATTTTATCAGTATCCCTCACCACACTCCCACATTCCATCACACCCATTCTACAGTTCCAAGTCGGGGGGAAATGCATCCTACACCTCCAATACTATCCACTACATCACTACCATCAATTTGAGTCAATAAAACATCATACAACAAGGCATAATCAAGTCACAATATTCACTATGAGCCAGGGGGACCTGACCTCCTCAAATAACACTTAAAACATTCATCCGAGACAAGGAAGCCATGTGGACATATATGCAGTCTAAACAAGCCTAAAACATCTCTGAACATCCCAAGAGCCATTCCCCTGGCTCCCTATGCAATGCCTTGACTTATTATCACTCAATCAACCCTATACTACCATGTGGACACCCAGGGGCAAGTCCCCTCAATATTTTCCCTTATTTCCCCCCCCTTCTTCCAAGTGATCAATTCCCTATTACTCCACATCCATTTCAATCCAGAACAAGCCACACCACCTTGGACTTAACCCCCTTTCAATCCATATCAGTTAAGGACATTGTTTTTTCCACATCCAACCCCTAGCCCCATTATCCATCCCTATATTTTATCTCATGACATTTTTCTGAAAATCATATGTTCCAAAACTCCTGATCCTCAAAAATATGGACATAGAGATCTCCATCCATCCATCCATCCATCAATCTTTACAGCATATCCTGGTCCATTCCATGTCATACAACCCCAAACCATCACAGAACCTTCACCAAATTTTAATATTCCCTCAACCAGCCTATTGCTTAGCCCTCTCCTGCATTCTTCCAAGTCCATTTCTTGCCATCTGACCCTAGCCTATTGACCTTTGTCTCATCTGACCACACAACCCTCTTCCAGTCCTCTACAGTCCAATGCTGGTGAGCAACAGCAAAATCTAACCTCTCCTTCCTGTGTCTCTGGGAGAGCATAGGCCATTTCTTCTTCACCACAGCCTTTAATCCAGCTTCTTTCAGCTTCCTGCACACAGTTTGAGTGTGGAGAGGTGCATTGATGATATCTTGAAGGGTCCTGGTAACTTGTACTGCATTTTGAGCTTTTTGAGAGCTGATAAGGTGGATAGCATGTCGAATATTAGCAGGAGAAAGCTTGGATGGGCATCCTCCAACAGCTTTTGGGAGGTCAGGGCAGTGCTCAGAGCAAAGTCTGCAGATGGTGGCATGGCCTACACCAGTAGAGAGTTGAATATGGGAGGTGGAATGGCCAGTATCAAGCTGAGAAAGGATATAGTCAACTTGAACAGGAGAGAGGGATTTCATGGTTTGTTAAAGAAGATTGTTATGGTCTATTTGTTCAATATTGAACTATTTGTGATCACATGACCCAATTATAACTCCAACGCAAGTCATGTGACCATACAAACCTAACTATACCTCTTTCTTCATTCACCATTTTCCTACCTCCCTTGTTTTCTGTTTCCTATGGCCTTTAATTAGTATACATGTACCTTAGCTACTTTCTGACCCTCACAGACTCTTTCCCATTTGCTCTCCCTTCCAAACCATTTGGTATAAAGCTAGCACATTCGCATGTATATTCCCTAGTTCAATTATTGTACATCTACTTGATTATTCTACCCAAACTTGCCAACTCGTCGTAAAATCACCTTGAACAACAACTTCACATTTAAGTGAGCACTCCAACTCTACTTATATTAATTTAAACACACTTTGAAAGAATGTGAAATCATTGGCTATGATCGACATGGACTGCATGCAAAGTTCATTCAATCTACAAGATAGAATCCTTTCGGAATCTCTATCTCTTTGGAACTATGCACTTTGTTCGCAAACATTCCAAAAGCCATTTGCTTTTACTGTAGGATTCCTATTCATTTTCGAATACCATTCTATCATCATTAGAAACATTTCCAAACAGTATTACTAACATGACATTGATCTACAACTTTTATCACTGATATTTGAATTCTGACATCTATCTTGTTGATTGAATGAACTTTCCATGTCGATCATAGCCAATGGTCTCACATTCTTTTGAAGTGTGTTTAAACTCAATATAAGTAAAGTTAGAGTACTTACTCAAATGTGAAGTTGCTGTTCAAGGTAGTTCACAATGATTTGGCAAGTTGGAGTAGAACATTCAAGTAGATGTATAATAATTGAACTAGGAAATATACATGTGGATGTGCTACCGGTGATCTGTTGAGTCGTGAAGATCGGCCGAAGGTTCTGTGGGTTGATTGTCGCGTAGTCGTTACCCCCCTCTTTAAGGTAGACGTCCCATCGTCTAGTTAAGGCATTGGGTTTTGCGCTGAGCTTGCCCGGCCAAAACCGAATAATGAGGTTGAACTGTGACAGATATTTGGACCATCGGGCCTGTCTTCGGGTGAGCAGTTTTGTAGTCGAGAAGTATTCCAGGTTTTTGTGGTCGGTAACAACATCTATCGGGGCCGAGGGGCCTTCTAGGTAGTGTTGCCAACATTTGAAAGCCTCGAAAATAGCTAACAGCTCTTTGTCATGGACGTCATAGTTGAGTTTGGCGCCCGAGAATGTCCGAGAGTGGAAAGCAATCGGGTGGATCTCGCCCTCCGGGGTGTAGGTTGACAGGATGGCGGCAAGGGCGTAGTCCAAGGCATCGGTTTCCACGACCAACTGTTGGTCGGGGTCCCAATGTGTGAGGATCGGAGCCGAGGTGAAGGCTTTTTTCAGGGTTTCGAATGCCATTCTGCATTCGTCCAAGAAGTGCCAGGTAGTACCCTTTCGGGTGAGTCGGGTGAGAAGTACTGTAATCTCTGAATAGTTAAGAATGAAGCATCGGTAGAAATTGGCAAAGCTGAGGAAGGACTGAATGTCTTTAACCTTCTGAGGCTCGGGCCAGTCTTGGATAGCTTGTATTTTGTCCTCAGCCATCGTGAGGCCTTCGGACGTTAGTATGTATCCAAGGAATTCTACTGTGTCTTTGTGCCATTCACATTTCTTAGCTTTTGCATAGAGACTATTTTTTTGGAGCCGTTGAAGCACTTCGCATACGTGCTTTTTGTGCTCGGCGAGTGTGTCAGAGTAACTGAGGATGTCATCAAGGTAAACTACCACACATTTATCCAACAAATCTCCCAGAATGTCATTCATGAAACGTTGGAAAGCCGCAGGTGAGTTAGTAAGCCCGAAGGGCATTACTAACCACTCGAAGGACCCATAACAGGTCTTGAACGCGGTCTTCCATTCGTCTCCTTTGGCGATTCGGATGAGGTGGTACGCGTGTTGAAGGTCGATCTTGGTAGAATACCAAGACTTTTTCGGTGTGTCCAGGAGGTCTGAGACGAGAGGTAGTGGGTATTGGTCTTTCTTAGTTACCTTATTCAACCCTCAGAAGTCTACGCATAGTCGGAGCAAGCCATCTTTCTTTTGAACGAAGAGGATTGGTGCTCCATGCGAGGACCAAGAGGGCCAAATGAAACCGATGTTCAGGTGTTTGTCGATGAAGGATTGGAGGGTTTCGAGTTCGGACCAAGAGAGCAAGTAGATCGGGGGTTGAGGCAGTTCAGCGCCATCCTCGAGAGTGATCTTAAGGTCATAGGGTCTGTGAGGCACCAGAGTGTCTGCCCTAGACTTGGAGAATATGTCCCCGAAGTCGCGATAGTCTTCAGGTATGCCCTCCATGTCTGCAGGGGTCGGAGATAGGTCGGCCGAGCATGCTGAGAGCTCGGTTGAGGCCAGGTTGAGGTGAAAGGTCTCGAATCCTTCTAATTTACAGGTGCGGGCAAACGCGGCTGCATTGATTGGGGCGATGCAAGGAGCCTCAAGCTTCAGGACAGATTCGGAGGGTGACTTCGGTTCGACTGAAGCAGCGCAAACTTCGGTCGTTGGAGGTTCGGCCAGATTATCCAGTCAGGGTGCTCAGATGGTAATACTGCCCAATACCCAGTCAATCAACAGATTGTAGCGGGTGAGCCAGTTGTGCCCGAGTACAGCCAAACAGGACGAGTCTAGTGAAGTGACATAAAAGTCTACGGGGAAGGTGTGGTCAGAGGGGAAGCAAATAGGTAGTTCTACTGCTTTGGAAATTATGGAGTTTGTACTACCATCAAATAATCTAAGAGGGATCGGGTCTATGGTTTGAGTTCGGAGGTTGTGTCTACATACAAAGGTGGATTCAAGGAAACAGTGTGTGGAGCCAGAATATACTAATGCTTTAAAAGGAATGTTTAAAATAGTTTTGGAGGACAAATTAACTACAAGAGACGTAGGACTAAAGAGAGCGGAAGCATTAAGTCTAACCTCTAAATCAGCATGTTCGGGGTCAACACAACCCTCGGGATGTGTGGAGGCCAAAGGGTTGTGGATTAGTTTTTTGCCTCGGGGACCGTGGCCGTGGGTTCAGCTTTGGCCTCTGAGGGCTGGTTGGCTGCCTGCGCCACTTGGGCCTTTGCTGCAGCTCTCGGACACACACTAGCTTTGTGGTCCATACTGCTGCAGACCAGACACAAGTTCAGGTCGAAGCGACGCTGGCGTTCTTGGGGAGTAAGCTTGCCATCGGGCCCAAGCTTACCCGA
The DNA here is from genome assembly GCA_003314545.1 of Ramaria sp. MG151. Taxonomy (NCBI): domain Eukaryota; kingdom Fungi; phylum Basidiomycota; class Agaricomycetes; order Gomphales; family Gomphaceae; genus Ramaria; species Ramaria sp. MG151. The sequence continues at coordinate 9,930 of QMFG01001839.1, read as the reverse complement.
GAGGTTGGGTCCCTTCGACTGAGGTGTAGAGGGCTTCGCAGCCTCTTTGCCTTTAGCTGAGGTACCTTGCTGTGCCTTCGGGGTCATGTTCAGGGCCGGGGCAACTGATTTCTCCATCCGAGGTTTGGACCTTGACGACAACTGGGTCATCTTGTGAGCAAGCTTGCCTTGACATTCCCAGTAGTGCTGGTCGATCTGTTGGACCAGATCTCGGAGCTTATCCAGGGTGTGGGGTTTGTCGAAATGAATCATCTCGTCTTTGATTCACTTTTGGAGGGCAAGATAGGCCTTCCAAAGCGGTGCTTGGTCGTTGTAGTCGACGAGCGAGGCGAGGCGATAGAATTCAATGAAAAACTTGGTGGCCTTGTGACTGTCCTTCATCACGAGGTTCTCAAGGTCTACTTCGGTGTCCACAACTGCGTCGTATGGGCCAAAGTTGATCATGAGCTCCTCGGTGAAGCTATCGTAGTTGTTGAACCACTTGGGTTCAAACGAAGAGTCATCAGTAAGGTACGGCTCAAAATAATCAAGAGCCATGCCTTTGAGGAAGGACAGGGCGTAGTTGACCTTGGCAGACTCTTCCGAGAATGCTTTCAGTCGGGCACGGAAATTCAGCTTGCACTGAAGGAGGAAGCCTCGTAGCTTCTTTGGGTCCAACCGTCAAATGTATTGGGTTCCTGAATTTTCACTTTCGAGGATTCGGTTTTTTGGGGACCCATGAGGTCTGCAATCTTGGAGAGAGCCTTGGCAAGGGATTCTCCAACATTGGCGTCGTTGTCCGACGGTGGGTCAGGGTCAGGATCGGGGTCGGGGTTTGGGTCAGGGTTCGGATGATCGTTGGGGGGTTCGCAATATGGTTTGGGGTCATCGGGGACCTCCTCAATATGTCCCTCAGGAACCGAATGATCGTGAAGGGGCATGTTTCGGTGTCAAAACAACAGAGTTGGGGTCAGGGAGTTTCTTGCTCTTTGAGCTAGGACAGAGGGTGTTGCTCTACTGATTTGGTTTCGGGCAGCGGATCGGGTGGTCGGGGTCATAAGGACTATCTGAGTTTCGAGAGTTCTGATATACTGTTAAGAACTGAATTGTAGCAGAGGCGGAGTTAAGGTTGGGACTCAAGACAGAGTCGACTGAGGTTTGGGGTTGGGGGGCCGAGGGGGGCTGAGGCTCAGCGAACGGGTTGGATGGGACTTGGCTTCAGCGTATGTGCTGCGCCAGCTCAGAGTCCTGTCCCATATTTTGGACAAGGCCCGAGGTCACCCAAAGTTTGGGCATGACCTTAACGAAGGGAATGAAGGAGCATAAAGATTAAAGTAGAATGTATTTGTGTATCTTAGTCGATATCAGAACTGATTTTCATGTACATGAACGAGTAGCTTATATACGGAGGAGTTCGGGGATCGGGGACTGGATGACCGAGGTCAGGGTCGTAAGCTACGCAAAAGGAGATCAAACAGATGGGGCGGATATGAAACATGTTTGAGGTGAACAGGGGTTCGGGCCTGAAGGGCTGGGGGTTCGGTTTGGTGGTGTGGGTTCTGACAGATTTCCAAAGGAGATTTTCGGAAGCATTTGGAGATTGTGGTTTGGAGGAGAAACAATGTAATGGCCTAGATTGTGATTGTGACACCTGTCAGGGGATGATCCATTTCTTTCCTTCTCTCCCTTTTTCTCCCTTCCCCCTTTTCCTTTTCCTCCATTTCTCCATTTCTCATATGAGAGCCATCCTATTCCTCTGTGTTATGTCCTCAGCCTCCTTTTTTTCTATCTTTCTCTAGCACTAATTGCCCTTGTATTGTTATGATCATAATATTGGCACCCTGTCTATATCATCGATCCTCCAAACCCAATCCTCCAAAGTCATCATTTGCACTCTGAACCATCATCACCCCTTACACCACCATATACCTCTTTCCAAACAAAACCCTCCAAATGGGTCTGAACCCTTATTTTCCTGATCAAAGTGTTTATACTCAAACTTCCATATTGTCCATCAGGCTTCCTGAATCACTCAATTAGGAATGGTGGAACAATCAACAATCAGGTTTGATGATGAGCTCTTTTGGAAAAGAAGTAATCTTTTCCAAAAATACATTCAATCATCAAGCTGATTCTACTCCTTCAAAGCCTTTCCTGACAGACACTATTATTAGACCTTATGATATGAGTATTCCTGGTGTTCAAATGCAATATCTGAATGATCTGCACAAAGATATATCGACCCAAAGAGCTATGCAATTTAGAAACATGTTTCAGGATCTATTTCTAGTTTGTTAATATTTTTTCTCATTTACAATGTTCCTACCACCCTTGTTCTTTGTTTCATATGGCCTTTCATTAACATACATGTATCTTACCTACTTTCCAACCCTTACAGACTCTTTCCCATTCACCTTCCCTTCTGAACCTCTTGGTGTATAGGTAGAGCATTTGCATGTATACTCATTAGTTCAATTATTGTACATCTACTTGATTGTTCTACTCAAACTTGCCAACTCATTGTGAACCACCTTGAACAACAACTTCTTATTACCCTCACTTTGAGTGAGTACTCCAACTTTGTTTATATTGGTATAAACACACTTCGAAAGAATGTGAGATCATTGGCTGTGGTCAACATGGACTGCAAAATTCATTTGATCCAAGAGATAGAATCCCTTTGGAATATCTATCTCTTTGGACTATGTACCCATTCACAAATGCTCTGAAAGCCATTTGCGTTTACTGTAAGACTTCTATTTCCTTTTGAATATCATTCTATTTGTATTAGAAATATTTTTTTTTTTTGATATTTTGACCCAAAAATTACTACTAGTCACTCAGTTTTTTTTTTTTTTTTTTTTTTTTCTAAAGTCTCTGCAACAAGTCTTAGCAAGCAATATACTTAACATATTCTAGGAGTTAAATTTGTATTTTATCCCTCTCCTAATATCTAGTAGCAATTTTGAAGAAAATGAGCTTCATGCTTATGTAAGGCATGCCCATTCCTGGTGACCTCTACCTTAGTAGTTGCCTCTTCTCTTCTATCTCCTTGGGATTTATTGGATTTCTTTTTATCTATTGATATTCCCAACCTATTCATGCTAAGTTCAATACACCAATCCTTTGTTCAATGAACTATCGACATTCTTTCTTTGTCCCATCACTCAGGCCAAATTCCTGGGTCTTCTTCAACACCTGGTGCTAGTGCAATCTATATCGATTATCAGATCTATAGATCAATTGGAAGATGCGCCTGTTGCATTCTTAACTGCAGCACTTGTATTAGAGAAAAACATAGTTATATTTCAACTTTCTAAGACAATATTATTCCATTACTATTAGAAACATTTCCAATTGATACTACTAATCCTACATTCATCTACACCTCTTATTGTTGATAATTGAATTCTGACATGTATTTGCCTTCATTTGATCACCAGTAGCTATATAGTTATTCACTTATGTAAGGGAATCCTGTTAAGAACTCATTAGAACAGAAGCAAATGTAAGGCTGGGACTTAAGTTAGAGTCAACTGAGGTTTGGGGGTTGGGTGCCAAGGGGGGCCAAAGCTTGGCAGTTGAGTCAGATGGGACTTGGCTTCAGCTTATGTACTGTGCCAGCTCAGTGTCCTGTCCTGGTATTTTGGACAAGGCCTGAGGTTACCCAAAGTTCAGGCATGACCTTTAGTGAGGGGAGTGTAGAGATTAGAGAAGACAAATATATTAGAGGTATCTTAGTCAATATCAGAGCTGACTTTCATATACATAAACCAGTAGCTTATATACAAAGGGGTCTGGGGATGGGGGACAGAATAACCAAAGTCAGGGTCATAGACTACAGAAGGGAAGATCAAATGTGGGATGGTAATAGATATGTGTCAGAATCCAAATATCAGTGATAAAAGTTGTAGATGAATATTGTGTTAATAATTCTTTTTGGAAATGTTCCTGATGATAATAGAATGGTATTCAAAAGTGAATAGAAATCCTACAGTAAAAGTGAATGGATTTTGGAATGTTTGCAAATAAAATGCATAGTTCTGAAGAGATAGAGGTTCCAAAAGGTCTCGTAGATTGAATGAACTTTGCAGTCCATGTCAATCACAGCCATTGATTTCACATTCTTTTGAAGTGTGTTTAAATTATTATAAGTAGAGTTGGAGTGCTCACTCAAATGTGAAGTTGTTGTTCAAAGTGATTTTATGACGAGTTGACAAGTTTGGGTAGAACAATCAAGTTGACGTACAATAATTGAACTAAGGAATATACATGCAAATGTGCTAGCTTTTATACCAAACTGTTCGGAAGAGAGAGCGAATGGGAAAGAGTCTGTAAGGGTCAGAAAGTAGCTAAGGCACATGTATACTAATTAATGGCCATAGGAAACAAAGAACAAAGGTGGCAGGAAAATTGTAAAATAAAAAAAAAGATCAACAGACCAACAATAGCTCTTGAAACATGTTTCCGAATTGCATGGCACTTTGGGTAGGGATGACCATATGCAAATCCTTCAGATGGTGATCCTGAGGGTCTAGAACATTTATATCATAGGGTCTGATGATATGGAATGTCATCGCAAGCTTCCACACAATAGAAAGAACTCGATCAATGAGTTCATTGGAAAAGATTGGGATAGTGATGGGGATAGTCAAGGTGCTTCTTTCCCAGAAAAGATTATGATTAGACCTGGTTATTGATTGTTTCATTAAACACTTGATGGGGTGATTCCTGAGCTGAATTGGGTGACCTAATCAAATATGTGTGAAGTATTGAGGTGAGAGTGATTCAAGATTTCTGAAGAAGGCTTTTGGAAGCATTTGGAGATTGTGGTTCGGAGAAGAAGCAATGTGATGGCCCAAATTGTGATCGTGACAATATGAAACAAGTGTGAGATGACTGGAGCTTCAACCCCAAGGGTTCAAAGGCTTGGGGATTGGGCTTGGCATAGGTTCTGACAAATCCTCACCCTTTTCTCTTTGGATTTCCCTTACCAGCCTGGTGTGATCTCTGTGGGTAGCTTGGGGTTTGAGTCCCCTTGCAGGCCTGGGAAGGACACTACAAGGGTAGTATCCCCTCCAGTAGGCCTGCTAGCAGACATATCTTGGGTCAAGTTGAGGTTGCCCTTATGGTGCCTACTGTCACAATTATAAAATGGTCCACTCACCATTACCTTTACTCCTCCAAAAACATATCTTCCAAAGGCTTTGCTTCCAGTCCAAACCAATTTCATGATGGTTAAGATCATTCACATGCCACAACACCACCATCCATCAGGTTGCTCCAACCATTAACTTGATGTTTAGTGAAACAATGAATAATCAGGTCCAATCACCATCCTTTCTTCAAAAGGAACACCCTGACTATCCCATCTTTTCAAAAAAACTTAATGACTGAGCTGATCCTACTCATCCAAAGCTCTTGATGACAGGTCATATCATCAGACTGTATGGGAGAAGCATCCCCAACACTCAGGAACATTATCCAAAGGTTTTGCACAAGGAGGCCCCTACCCAAAGAGCCACATGATTTGGAAACATGTTTCAGAAGTTATTGTTGGTCCATTACTCTTTTTCTCATTCACAAATTTCCTATCTCCCTTGTGCTTTGTTCTCTATGGCTTTTAATCAGCATACATGTACCTTACCTACTTTCTGACCCTCACAGACTCTTTCCCATTTGCTCTCTCTTCCAAACTGTTTGTATATACAGTCACTCACAAAACTGAGTCAATGTTTGGTGCTTTTGGACTATTCATTGAATAGCTTTTAATGTAAAGCATATATGAGAAAAGCCTTGGTACATCAAAGAAAGAATCTGATCAGGGATATGCAACCATTAAAAATTATGTAATTTCAATTAGAGGTGATGAAGATATGGGCAATTCAAACCAAGGGCCCATTGACTCAGTTTTGTGAGAAGGTATCAGAGAAATAGTAAGTTACAATTCTAGTACTTGGTATTGCCCACCTTAGCCTTAATTACTGTCTCAAGTCTTCTAGGCATACTCTCTATCAAATTCTGACACACCTCTGGTGGTATGTTATTCCATACTTCCTCTACTCTCTCCCAAATTTTCCAAACTGTCAGAAGCCATTCCCAACCAATTCCTGAGACCTCGGGCCTCCGGGCCCGAACCTCTGACCATCACGTTTCACCTATTCATATTCCATGTTTGATCTTTCCCTTCGTAGCTTACGACCCTGACCTCGGTTATTCAGTCACTGATCCCCGAACCTTCTCGTATATAAGCCACGCATCCATGTACATGACAGTGAGTTCTGATATCGACTAAGATACCCAAATACATCCTGTTTTAATCCTTATGCTCCTTCACTCCCTTCACTAAGGTCACGCCCGAACTTCAGGTGACCTCGGGCCTCATCCGAAATACGGGACAGGACTCTGAGCTGGCACAGTACATAAGCTGAAGCCAAGTCCCACTTGACCTGCTCGCCAAGCCTCGGCCCTCCTCAGCAACCCAACCCCGAACCTCAGTCGACTCTACCTTGAGTCCCAAACCTAATTCTGCCTCCGCTCTGACTCAGTTCTTAACACAAACTCCCTTGGGTGGTGTTGGATACTCCTTAAGCCTGTTTTTTGCATGATCCCAGAGGTGCTCAATAGGATTCAGGTCTGGAGACTGTGCAGGCCAGTCAAGGAGAGTGATATTGTTGTTTTCCATCCAGTTCTTGGCCTTCTTTGACTTGTGCTTTGGGTCATTGTCCTGTTGAAAAATTACCTGTTCCTAGGAATTCCACTTTCCTCCAGGCTGGGCAGCAGGTGGTCCTCCAAAATGGACACAAACTGATCAGCATCCATTTTCCCCTCAATCTCTGCAAGCTGGCCAACACCATTCCATCCCATACACCCCTATACCATAATGGTTCCCCCTCCAAACTTGACTGTCCCCTGCACCTCTCTCAATCAACCCCTCCCCCTTCTGTTTCCAGACCCACTGCCTCCCATCTGACCCAAACCTGTTGATTTTGGTCTCATCTGACCAAATGACCCTCTTCCAGTCCTCTACAGTCCACTCTCTGTGCTTCAAAGCAAAGGCCAACCTCAGCTGTCTATGCCTTGCACTGAGGAAGGGCTTTTTCTTCTTCACAACTGTAGAAATTCTGGATGGTGCTGGCTGAACAGGGACCGCACGCCAGAAGGCTGTTTAGCTTGAGCAAGTGATATAGCTCATTGTAAACAGATGACTATTACTAAGCAACTGTAACTAATGTTATGCAGCAAACAATGCTGCTTGTACTTTTCCAACAACAACAGCCTTGAATGAATGTTTCCTGAGAACTCTTCTGACTGTTTCTGAGGAGACTGGGTGGGGGATAATTGTATTGATGTGTTTGGTGACCTGAGCAGCATTGGCAGCTCTGCCAGTAGCAATTTGTGATAAAATAGCATGTTGATCTCTAGAGGAAAGCTTGGGGGGACAACCTCCAGAGGAGCAGGGCTGGTTGGGATGGAGATTTCTGAGAGTCCTGGATACTGTGAACTGGCTGAGCCCAGGTCCTGAGGCAATAGTGCAAGTGGAATGACCATGAGAGGCCAAGAAGAGGATGGTTTCTTTTTGAGCAGAGGAAGTGGGGTGCATTGGAGTGTAGTGAAGGATATGTTGGAGGGGATTAAATACCTTAATTTGAGTTCTCATGAAAGATAAGGTTACCATAGCAACCATCTATCAAGGGTTTCATGTTATATAACAGATGGAGTATCAGATTCTGATTGTTCCGATACTATCTCACAAAACTGAGTCAATGGGCCCTTGAGTTGAATTGCCCATATCTTCATCATCCCTGATTGGAATTACATAATTTTTAATGGTTGCATAGCCCTGAGCAGATTCTTTCTTTGATGTACCAAAATTTTTTTCATATATGTTTTACATTCAAAGCTATTCAATGAATAGTCCAAAAGATTGACTCAGTTTTGTGGGTCACTGTAGTAGCATGGGGAGACACAGACAAGCCCTCAGTGTTTTGTATCACTGAGATGGTGTCAGAATTCAATTATCAAGGATAAATGTTATAGATAAATGTAGTGTTAGTAGTAACATTCAAAAATGTTTAAATCCTAATAGAATGATATTCGAAAGTGAATAGGAATCCTACAGTAAAAGCAAATGGCTTTCAGAATGTTTGCGAAAAGATGCATAGTTCCCAAGAAAGAGATATTCTGAAAGGATTCTCTCTCGTGGATCAAATGAACTTTGCAGTCCATGTCGATCACAGCCAATGGTCTCACATTCTTTCGAAGTGTGTTTAAACCAATATAGATAAGTTTAGAGTACTCACTCCAATGTGAAGTTGTGGTTCAATGTAGATCACAATGATTTGGCAAGTTGGAGTAGAACAATCAAGTAGATGTACAATAATTGAACTAGGGGACATACATGCAAATGTGCTACTTATATACTAGATGGTTTGGAAGCAAGAGTGAATGGGGAGAAGCCCATGAGGATCAGAAAGTAGCTAAGGTACATGTATGCTACTTAAAGGCCATAGGAAACAAAGAACAAGGGTTGAAGGAAAATTGTGAATAGAAAAAAAGATTTAACAAACTAGAAATAAATCCTGAAACTTGTTTCCGAATTGCATGGCCCTTTGGATAGAGGAATCCTCATGCCATTCCTTTAAACAGCAACCCTGAACATCAGGAACAAATGAGTTAATACATTGAATGGTATTCCCTGTTACCATAAGCTTCAAAGGTATAGAATCGACCCTGTCATCGAGTTCCTTGAAATAGATGGGGATAATGATTGGGATAGTGCAGGTGCTTCTTTTGTGAGAAAAGAGTAATGACTAGACCTGATTTATCGTTTGGTTCCTTATGATATTAACCAAGTGTTTCAGGATGTTTGATGGCCAATATGTGTGACAAAGGTACTGATGATTCAGATTCCGAATGAATGGTTTGGAGGGTTCGGGAGGTGATGTAAGGGATAAATCATGATCGTGACTGATGGCAAGTTAATTATTATTTAGTTATCAGGATGAGTAACTAACTATCTAGGTAGATAACTTTGTCTACAGTTTCAATTTTTCTATTTTCTACCTACCTTTCTACACCCAAATATTCAACATTGTCATTCAGTGTTGCCCTCACAATGAGCCATATGTAATATAATGTGATTGGGATATGATAAAGTGGCTAGTATTTAAAAATGCTCGCTCATCGGGATAGTTTTAGTCTGTTTTATAACATATAATAGGTATGATGAAATTTCTGTGATGAAGTTTCTGAAAAAAATATATCTTGTGGTTTGTGACTCCAAGTGTATGGGCAAGTAGGTGGACCATCGGGTCTTATATAGCATTGGGATTCATCCTCGATTATTAGCGTTTTTGCAGGTCGATATTCTTCTAGAGCACGTCACGGGAACATGAACACTGTTGATGTTGACAAGACCAGTGATGTAGAGAGTTGAGAAAGCATTCTGTGAGATAACAGATCATATGAGTAAATATCTCCCCAAATAAAGCTTGTAATACCGTGAAACTACCTGTTTGTATGGTGTACTCAGAGAGTTTATAGAGAATTACTTAGCATTGGCTGTGTGATTAGTTTCTCATGGTCGGACTTCTAATTCTGACCATCGCAATCTATAAGGCTTACTTAGAGGCTCAACGACCTAACTTCTCAAATGTTCGGTGAAACAAAGATAAGCGATATTCTATTATTCAATATTTCGACATCCAGAACGCACTTACCGTAACTTTTTCATCAAGTTCGTAATACGAGCCGTAGCAGCTGAAATGTCAGACATTGTCGTTTGATAAGTGATAGCCATCCTGAGATAAATGCAACTTGAGAATACCCGGGGTCCAGGAGTGCACGAGGCACATATCTTCAATACATGTTTCTCGATAAGTAGGCAGGACACAGGATCTATTACAAGTCTATCATCTTTCGTCATGACTCAGTCCCCCCCTTAGAGAC
>QMFG01001827.1:4875-16901 GCA_003314545.1 Ramaria sp. MG151 | reverse complement strand
GATAGAAGTCGGGCAGGGTTGACATCGCGTAGGAGCGCCCCTGGTTGGGCATTAGGTAGTCGTATATAGTTTTTTCACTAGTAGCGGGGATCCCTAGACTTTTCTCTTTGGATTTCCCCTCTACTAGGTGAGAGTTCCTTCACTGTATATCCTTATACATATATATATCTCTTTGGATTTCCCCTCTACTAGGTGAGAGTTCCTTCACTGTATATCCTTATACATATATATATCTCTTTGGATTTCCCCTCTACTAGGTACCTATGGGTGCTAGGAGGGTTGCCCTAACAGCCTGCACCAACTCCATTCTTGGATGGCAAAGAGTATGAAATGTCCAAGGCAGAGGAGTGTGAGCATGAGAGTGAGGAGAGCTAGAGATGTGAGGCTGAAAGGCATGAGGTTGTGAATCAAGCAGTGAAACCAACTGAAGAGGGAGTAGAACCCTGGACTGTGGCTGGAGGTTTGGGTGCCACAGGCACATTATCAGTGAGTGTGTCTTCCTAGTTACTTATTATATATATATATACATATTGATTTTTGTTCTTTCTAGAGGCCTTGTGTCCATTGTGAGTGATGTGGGGAGGCCTGTGTCCCTGGCACTGCAGGCACCTCTTGTATTTGCTGTTGCAAGTGCAAAGTCACATATATTTGGCCAGGACCTGTGAAAAGTTTGGGGCTGAGGGGAAAAAAGTAGGGGGCTCCAGAAGCCAAAGGGTTGGGTAGTAGAGGTGCCAAGGCAGGGCCTTTGAAGAAGGCCAAGGTTCTGGTCCCATATATGTGATGCCTGTGTCAGTAGAGATGCTTCAGGCACCAAGGGTGTCCAAGGCCTTGGTGAAATATATTGTCAGTTTGCTGGAGGTGAACTACCTCCAGAAACAAACACTGCTCTTGGTTCAGCAAGCAACCAAGGTACAGGAGGAAATAGTGACCTTGATGACACGGGTTACCAAGATACAGGAACATATGGTGGATGCAGTGTGGAGGGGGATTGAAGTCCAGGAAACTGGCAGTGGCCAAGTGTGGGGCTGAAGAGGACTTTGTGATAACACTTTGGCACAAGGTCATTGCATATTTTGACCAAGTTACTTGACCACTGGGGGTGTTCAGAGGGTTCAGAAGGTTCATATACTTAGGAGGACAAATGAAAAGGCAGTGGAGGATCAGGATACATTTCAGTAAATAACAGGAGGGGTTGGAACACAAAAATATATAGCAAGTTAATGTATAAAATTCTTTTTGGCTTTTTTAAAATAATTTTGGTGTAATTTCAGATTGGGTTTGGGTGCAAGAAGAAGGGCCTAGAGATTTAGAAAATAAAACAAAAGAGAGATCAGGGACAAAGGGAGAAATGGTTTGGAGGTTCATGTTCAGGCTCAGAGGGGAGAGAGGAATGATTCAAACACAAATCTAATCTAAGAGAGGTCTTATTGAGTTTATCTACAAAAGAGATCATGTGACAAAAGAGAAAAGGGGTTGGGATTATGGGTTCCATGCGGAGTGAAACTTGATGACAATCTTGGATCCATGTCCAAGCTCAGTGAATCCATGATATTTCTTCATTGGTGCCTTCATAACCAGCCCAATGGACCAAGGTCTGTGATACATATACACGAACATTAGACGCTGACACTTTTGATTCCGTAGCGCTGCATCAGTATACAGACCTCGATTATATAATTGATAAGCGCCATCAGAATAGTAGTCTCTATCTCTTCCCGTAGTTGCCTTCCAAATTCAGAACTCACGCAGGTCCCATCAAACGAGAATGTCAACGCACCAATCCACATGTCCCTGTACGTGCTCAAGTTCCCCGTCGTCGTTACCCATATTCGCACCGGCTTTTCATACGAGCCAGACATGATGCGTGCCCATCCTGCGAGAATGTAACAGAGTGCCTCCAGTGGGTACACTATCTTACCCGTGACTGAACCCTGGATACGGACTCTTGTTCCAGCTAGACAACACACACTTTCTTTCTGAAGAGAATGCAACCGAGGAAAAGGGTCCAGGATGAACTTCTAGTAGGTGCTCTATGTAGTGTCATTCCGGATTCGGACTGAGTTGACCAGTGAGCCAGACACAAAACGTGCCCCATTATGCGAAAAATGTGACCGATGTCAATTATCTCGCTCGTACTGGCGTTCTATATACGAACTGAGTATTCCTGTAGACCCATCTGGAGAGAATGCAGCCGACCTTACCTTACATGAATTTTCGTTGAAGCCTTAGTCCCGTTTCAAATCCGAACTGACTTATCGAACGGACTGGACATCACTAATAATGACGAAAAAAGGGTTTCGTTTGCTGGAGTTCTCTAGTTGTTCATGAATGAGTCGATTACAGCTTTCGAGGTGTGGCTGGATAAACTAGATTTAAATGAGCAAACCTTTCTTGGGGATTTACGAATGGATATTCAGGCCCAAAACATCCACTGCTAATCCTGTTACTGTCTGCATCGTTTTTAAGTGAATTCTTTGAATAGGTCGCATTCTCAGTGAGGAAAATCGTTGGATTATACAATGTCCTGCAAGATTGAAAACAGAATGCCAGTTCAGACTACCTGCCGTGCCTGCAGACCACATGCAGGCAATCTGTTTCCATACAGCATCGGCTTCATGTGCCAAAACGGGCAAGTGGCTCGAGCACAGGCACAACGCAGCACCGCAATCGCCTCCATCTCCTCTTCACTATCTCCCACTACTGTGCTCTATGGCAAATATCTCTCCCACAAACGCTGTCACTGCTACCGGCCTGTCAGGACCGTCTGTTCGCGTCCTGTCTCTAGACGGAGGGGGCACTCGAGGCCTCTCCTCTCTTATTGTCCTTCGTGACCTTATGGAAAAAGTTGCTGTTCAGAAAGGCATTACGCCGCACGACCACGTCCGTCCAGCGGACTACTTTGATCTCATCGTTGGCACAGGGACTGGTGGTATCTCTGCCTTGTTCCTCGGTCGCCTCAGGATGACCGTAAATGAAGCTATCACTGCGTATCAGCAGGTAGCTAAAGCAGCTTTTCAGCCCCCATCCGTCGTTTCGCGAGTGTTCCACCTGGGGAGACAGACACAAACTTCTTTGGAGCGACGTCTAGGCGAAATCACACAACGATTTCTTAACGATCGCAATGCGCCTCTGTTTGATCCAGCAGATGATAACACCCTCTGTCGCACAGCAGTTCTTGTTGGCACAAGCGCTGACCCCGGTGCACCGCCTCATATATTCCGCTCCTATACGAGTTCTTTCTCGCCTTGTCCGTTCACCGTCTGTGAGGTGGCACGGGCAGCCATCGCTCTAGCAGGGCAATCTTCATCTGTCTCACTTGGAAACCCTCCAGTGGAATTTATCAACGCAAGTATGGTTGGTCATAACAATCCGGCCAATGCGGCATATTTAGAAGCTGGGACAATCTGGCCCCGCTGCAGGATTGCATGTCTGGTTTCCTTGGGTACAGGCCTCCAGCCAATTGTGCAAATAGGGGGCACATGGAGAGGACGTATTGAAGCCTGCCAAAGAATTTTACAAGAGTGTGAAAATGTACACCGCACGGTGTACCAGAGTAGACTCCAAAGGAAGATGCCCTACTTCCGGTTTAATGTCTCTCGTGGACTCCGGGACGTTGATATCAGGGAGTGGACACAATCTGGTTCTCTTGGGTGCATTGCAGGAATAACTTCAGGCTATCTCCAGGAGCCAGAGGTCGTTGATTCCTTGGATTCTTGTGTCAAGCTGTTGATTTGTGAGCAAAGAGTCAAGACTCTGTGGGCCACGCTGAATGACTTTGATAGCCGATACTATCACAAGGAAGACATCCGCAGAGATTGGCATTAGGAAAGTTTCCAACCATGTGTATACAGGTATGATTCAACTGATATGCTTGTCTGGTATAGGAAATTCCAGCCACTTCAAAATCCGGCTCCGGAAATTTTTCACGGGCGTGAAGAATATGTTAAACAAGCAGCTGAGATGCTTGTAAATGAATCTGGTTCTCGGCTTGCAGTCCTTGGGCCTGGGGGAATAGGGAAGACTTCCATTGCCCTCAAAATCCTGCATGACAGTAGTGTCAGAACCAAGTTTGGAGATGACTCACGCTTTGTGTCCTGCGAGGGTCTAACCTGTGCCTCACTTGTGAATACGCTATGCATTGCATTTGGACTGCACAATTACTCTGGGGACAGGCTGCATCATCTGCTGGTATTTCTGATGCATACATATGCAAGACAGCCTCTGCTGCTCATGCTAGATAACTTTGAGACAGTTTGGGAAGGAAGTATCAAGGAGAGCGAGGCACTTCTCATGGCGCTTGGGCAGGTGCCACTTCTGTCCCTTGTAATAACAATGCGAGGTGCAGGCCACCCGGCAGGCCTACAATGGACTAAACCCTTCTTGCCAATAGTGGAAAAACTTGACCCTGTATCAGCTCGTCAGGTTTTCCTTAATATCTGTGGAAGAAGTGATGACAAGCTGGATGAATTGCTACTAGCCTTGGATTATGTGCCACTAGCTGTGACATTGATGGCGCATTTGGGATTCATGCTAAAGCCAGCACAACTGTTAGAGAGATGGCATGAGAAGAAGACAAGCATGCTTAGCCAGCCTCATGATCTGGGACATCAGAAAAATGTTGGTGTGTCTATTCAGATGTCAATTCAGAGCAGTCGGATGCAGGCAAATCCGGCAGCACTCCAGCTTCTAAGCATCCTAGCACTTCTTCCGGGTGGTGTATATATTGAGGACTTGGCTGCCATCACACCTAGAATGCCAGAGCACGACCTGGCTCTGAGCACACTACTTCATGTTGGACTTGCATATGTTGATGTTATAAACATCATTCATGTGCTTGCACCAGTTCGTGCATATATCATTGAATATTATAAACCTAGACCAGATTATTTGAAGGATATGCAGTTGTATTACTTTGGATTGGCAGAACTTGGCAGAAAGCAGCCAGGTGATGCTGACTATGCAGTGGCAGTTGCAACCTTGCACAAAGCAGAGACAAATATGGAGACTGTCATAACAGCAGCACTGGAGGCTAAGGATATAGCAAGGGAGAGCCTTGAAGCTGCCATAAGCTGGACAAGGTACTTACACTTTCAACACCCTCAAACATCCATTATCCAGCTCGCAGTAAAGGTGGCTGAGGTGGAACAAGAAGAGGATTTGTTGGCACAGTGCCTACAGAGCCTTGGTGACACCCAGGCCATACTTGCTCACTATGATACTGCTCAAGAGATGCTCTCTGCAGCTCAAGCCAAGTTTGAGGGTATTGGAAATCAGCTAGGAGCTGCACATTGCCTACAGGGCCTTGGTAACATCCAGTATGTACTTTCTCACTATGACACTGCTCAAGAGATGCTCTCTGCAGCTCAAACCAAGTTTGAGGGCATTGGATCTCAGCTGGGAGCTGCACGGTGCCTGCAATGCCTTGGTGACATGGAGCGCATGCTATCTCACTATGATGCTGCTCAAGAGATGCTCTCTGCAGCTCAAACCAAGTTTGAGGGTACTGGATTTCAGCCAGGAGCTGCACAATGCCTGTGGAGCCTTGGTGAGATGGAGCATATGCTTGGTCACTATGACACTGCTCAAGAGATGTTCTCTGCAGCTCAAACCAAGTTTGAGGGTATTGGAGATCAGCAAGGAGCTGCACGGTGCCTGCTGAGCCTTGGGGAGGTACAGCACATGCTTGGTCATTATGACACTGCTCAAGAGATGCTCTCCACAGCTCAAACCAAGTTTGAGGTTATTGGATCTCAGCTGGAAGCTACACACTGCCTGCAGAGCCTTGGTGACATCCAGGGCCAGCTTGGTCACTATGATACTGCCCAAGAGATGCTCTTTGCAGCTCAAACCAGGTTTGAGGGTATTGGATATCAGCTGGGAGCTACACAGTGCTTGCAGTGCCTTGGTGACATCCAGGGAAAGCTTGGTCACTATGACACTGCTCAAGAGATGTTCTCTGCAGCTCAAACCAAGTTTGAGGGTATTGGAGATCAGCAAGGAGCTGCACGGTGCCTGAAGAGCCTTGCTGACATGCAGTGCATACTTGGTCGCTATGAAACTGCTCAAGAGATGCTCTCTGCAGCTCAAACCAAGTTTGAGGATATTGGAGATCAGCAAGGAGCTGCACGGTGCCTGCAGAGTCTTGGTGACATCCAGGGCAAGCTTGGTCACTATGACACTGCTCAAGAGATGCTCTCTGCAACTCAAACCAAGTTTGAGGGTATTGGAGATCAGCTGGGAGCTACATACTGTCTGCAGAGCATTGGTGACATCCAGGGAAAGCTTGGTCACTATGACACTGCACAAGAGATGCTCTCTGCAGCTCAAACCAAGTTTGAGGGCATTGGATATCAGCTGGGAGCTGCACAGTGCCTGCAGAGCCTTGGTGACATCCAGGGCAAGCTTGGTCACTATGACACTGCTCAAGAGACACTATCTGTAGCTCAAACAAAGTTTGAGGGTATTGGATACCAGAAAGGAGCTGCATGGTGCCTGCTGAGCCTCGGTGATATCCAGGGCAAGCTTGGTCACTATGACCTTGCTCAAGAGATGCTCTCAGCAGCTCAAACTAAGTTTGAGGGTATTGGAGATCAGAAAGGAGCTGCATGGTGCCTACAGAGTCTTGGTAACATCCAGGTCAAGCTTGCTCACTATGACACTGCTCAAGAGATGCTCTCTGCAGCTCAAACCAAGTTTGAGGATCTTGGAGATCAGCAAGGAGCTGTACATTGCCTGCAGGGCCTTGGTAACATCCAGTGTGTACTTTCCCACTATGACACTGCTCAAGAGATGCTCTCTGCAGCTCAAACCAAGTTTGAGGGCATTGGATATCAGCTGGGAGCTGCACAGTGCCTGAAGAGCCTTGGTGAGATGCAGTACACACTTGGTCACTATGACACTGCTCAAGAGATGTTCTCTGCAGCTCAAACAAAGTTTGAGGGTACTGGATCTCAGCTGGGAGCTGCACAGTGGCTATGGAGCCTTGGTGAAATCCAGGGCAAGCTTGGTCACTATGACACTGCTCAAGATATGTTCTCTGCAGCTCAACTTAAGTTTGAGGATATTGGAGATCAGCTAGGAGCTGCAGGGTGCCTGCAGAGCCTTGGTGAGGTGCAGCACATGCTTGGTCACTATGAAACTGCTCAAGAGATGCTCTCTGCAGCTCAAACCAAGTTTGAGGGTAATGGATATCAGCTGGGAGCTGCACGGTGCTTGCAAAGCCTTGGTGACATGCAGCACAAGCTTGGTCACTATGACACTGCTCAAGAGATGTTCTCTGCAGCTAAAACCAAGTTTGAGGGCATTAGACATCAGCTGGGAGCTACACAGTGCCTGCAGAGCCTTGGTAATGTCCAGGGTAAGCTTGCTCACTATGACACTGCACAAGAGATGCTCTCTGCAGCTCAAACCAGGTTTGAGGGTATTAGACATTACCTGGGAGCCACACAGTGCCTACAGAGTCTTGGTAACATCCAGGGCAAGCTTGGTCACTATGACACTGCTCAAGAGATGCTCTCTGCAGCTCAAACCAAGTTTCAGTATATTGGAGATCAGCAAGGAGCTGCACGGTGCCTGTGGAGCCTTGGTAAAATACAGGGCAAGCTTGGTCACTATGAGACTGCTCAAGAGATGCTCTGTGTAGCTCAAACCAAGTTTGAGGGTATTGGAGATCAGGTGGGAGCTGGACAGTGTCTGGTGAGCCTTGGGAAAATCCAGGGCATGCTTGGTCACTTTGACACTGCTCAAGAAATGTTTTGTGCAGCTCAAACCAAGTTTGAGGATATTGGAAATCAGCTGGGTGCTAAATAGTATGTCTGCAGAGGCTCAGGTTAGCTATTTATCCTTTATAATTCTCTCAGGAATAACTAATCTATATCTTATAGATGTAGCAAATTATATTCTTTGTGATATATCTAATATACAATGTATTGATCATAGTAGTTTATAGATATTTGCCTTTCTCACAAGTTCTTAAGTCTTGGAACATTAACCTTGTTAGTACCTGCTCTTGCAAGGTCTTCTCACTGTAGTATAACTATAACAGAGTAAAATAACATAATATCAAACAATCCATTACTCTCACAACTCTAGTATCAGTAGTATAGGTTAGGACCCCTAGAATCTGTCAGAATTGAAATATAAGTAATAAGAGTTGCAGATAAATGCAACATTGGTAAAACAAAAGTAATAGATATAGTTAACAAAAATAATATTCAGAAGCAAAGAGTAATCCTTCAGTAAAAGCTATGACCTTTGAAATGTGTGTGAACATGTACAATGTTCTGAAGAGAGACAATCCTTCTGAAGGAATTTTGTCTTGTGACCCAAATGGCCTTCACAAGCATATGTCAGTCACAGTCCATTCAATTATGTTGTCAAACAATTAATTGGCTGTTAATAATGATATGTGTGTACTCACTTGAATATTGTTCATCTGAGGGTTTTTGTCAAGAAAGTTCACAATGAGATATCAAGTTTGGTGGAAAGCAAACTGGTAGACATACAATAATTGGACTAGAGAACATACATGCAAATGACCTGTATGTATACCAAATGGTTTGGAAGGGAGGGTGAATGGGAAAGAGTCTGTGAGGGTCAGAAAACTAGTTAAGGTACATGTATGTTATGAAACATGACGTAGAGTGAACACAGGGAAAGGAACATGATCAGGAAATAGAACAAGAGGAAACAGAACTGAATATAAGCCAATATACATGACAACTATGATTTCAAATGATATGGAGTTTTGGCAGACAAGAATGTCCCTTTGTTCCTTCAGAAATGCAGTCCTACATTCCTATGATGAAGATACCATTGAGTCTAATGGTATTGCATGTTGTAGGAGACTTTTCTGGACTAGAATCAACTCAGCCAAGAAGTTCCTTGGAACATCAGTAATGTGGATAATCAGAGTGCCTGTGTTTCACAAGAGAATACAAACCTGCATGTTAATGTCTGCTTTGTTTGAGGATACAAGGGAATTGTGTGCTGAAAATTGGGGAAATATTGGAGCTGATAGTGAGGAATGGTTTCTGAATGCTGAGGACCTGAAGATGTCATTTTGATCAGAGGAAGTAGGTTGTGACCATTATTTGAGTTGTGACAGAATCCTATCTATAACATACTCAACAATGCCTATTCTAACACAAGCATTAAGTAACAGTTAAGTATAGTTTGAGGATTGTGTTAATGAAGGAAATTGGTATATCTATTTTTCAAGTATTTATTTTATATTTTAATTCGTGATTTTGAATGATATATCTGATTCTGATGTTGGTTATGTTGTAAATATGGAAGAGAGAAATATGAGAGTAAGTGTTGTTTTATGTTCTACAGCTATCTCTTTTTATATACAATGGTATGTCACACAGGCTGTGATAAGAGAAAAGATAAGACTGACAATAGTGAAAGATACAGTAAGTACTTCTGCTCCACAGATGTCATCCTGTCCGGTGACACCCTCAACTTTGTAATCATCTCAATCTAGGTGAAACAGCATCTCATCTAGATTAGAATTCTTTCCAGTGGATTGTGAGCAGTTGTGATGCTCACACTGCTCTGTAAGTTTGTAGATAAGATCGAGACATCTGTTGTGTGATTGTAATGAGTTTTCTTCATTATTCCCTGAAGAAATGGGTGAGTCTGTGACTTGACACAACTGTTAGATACATATCAGTATATCTCTGTCAGAGGATGACCCATTTCTTCCCATTTCTTCCTCTTTTTCTCCCCTTTTCTCCCTTTCCCTTCCTCCTTTTCTCTATTCCACCTCATATTAGATTCATCCCATCCCCTATGTTATGTCCTCCACCTCCCTTTTTCCTACTTTCTCTAGCACTTGCTGTTGTTTGATCACCAGTAGCTACATAGTTGGTCACTTAGGTAAGGGAATCCTCACCCTTTTCTCTTTGGATTTCCCTTACCAGGTATGCTCCTCACTGTTGTAGTTACTATTTGATATCTTATATACACTTTGGATTTCCCTTACCAGCCTAGTGTGATCCCTGTGGGTAGTTTGGAGGTTAGAGTCCCCTTGCAGGCCCAGGCAGGACACTGACAGGGTAGTATCCCCTGCAGTAGGCCTGCCAGCAGGTATATCCCAGATCAGGTTGAGGTTGCCCTTACAATCTCCAAGTATCACAGTGGATACTTGATATTCCTGGGCTCTGCAGGACTCACATCCACATTTGGATGTTCAATATAGGAGCCTTCCTTGACTTGACTTGTGATTCTGAGATATCTACTGATATGATGTATATATATAAGTTTTCTTTATCTGGGGATTGTTAGGATTTGTCTGCTTGGAATGTATGGAGCTACATTTATATGAAACAACTTCATATATCTTGTACATGATAAAAAGAAAGAGAAAGAAGAGAGAGAAAGAAGAAAGAAAAACTGAATATTCTTAACAGGTTAGAGATTTGTAATTGATGTGTTGATTTGGGTTAGTGTCAATCAGATTGGGCATTCAGTGATAGTAGCTCAATTTGCATAAGTGCTGATGATTATCTAAACAGAGCCTTGTAGATTCAAGTAGTAGGCATGAAAGTAGAGTGAAATGTATGTTGAAACATGATGAGATGTGATGGTATAAGTCAATAGAGAGACCAGAGATTGAGCAGATCATCCCAAGTGCAATGTGAGAAGGGGGACTTTGGATAAGTGAATTTATTGGGAAGAGAGAAATTTGACTGATCATTGCTTGAATTGATAGAAAGTGTGTGTGATGAGAGTGATCCAGAAGTATCAAGGGCAATTGGAGGCAAGTAGCTTCAGTATCAGATGAGTTTCAGAAGGGTATTTTGCTAATAGAACTACAAGCACATTTGTCTGTGTTCTGTGGTAGAGTAACTTAGACAATGTTAGGGAACAACTATTGGAATGGAGTGGAAAGCAATGGATAAGGGGATGGGGTGAGGAAGTCATGAAACAGGGGAGCAGTGATGAGCTAGAGTATACATTGATTGTGGTGTCAAAGTGATGGGAAATACATCTTAGAATATCATGAAAATAGAAGGAGAGAGAAAAAGTAGGGAAAAGTGGTGGTGAAATGCAAGGGGGTGAGACATATGTGGATCATAGTGTGACCCACATCTGTTTCAATGTGGTAGCTGATGCCCATGTCTGGATTTGGATGGAGGCCATGTTTTGTCTGTGGGATATCAATATCAATGCTCCTGGTGAATTACCAGTATTGTGGAGCAGAGTCCCTGGAGACCAAAGTGTTTTATGTGCAGTGACAAGGCCAACTGGGATATATGCAGGTTGATTGTGTGTTGGGGGGGGGGATGTGGTGATATAGGTGTCCATTTGGATGGAGTGTAATGGATACATGGAGGTGATGACATGTGCCATTGTGGGTAGGGGCAGGGAGTTGTTGGTTGGTATATGTATATTGGGATGAGCAGAGATGCTGGGGGAGAGGGGAGAGATCTGCAATTGAGATTGTGATGTAATGGTGTATGTTGTGTTATATATTCCTTTGGGGCTACAAGAAACCAGTTTCCTTGTGAGTTTGTGATGATCTCAATGTTACAGGGAGGAAAACAAGGCAGTTGAGATATTGATGATATTCTTGTAGTTCATTTTTTTCATCTCCTACTATTACTTCCTAATTGTGATTCAGCTCAGAAAAAGGTAGTTTTCTAGCATAAATGGACTTGTATTTCTCTGTAGTAGTCTAGATTATACTTGACTTTTATCAACTATTATCTCTGAGCCATGCTCCACTTCCACCGCACTTTCTGACCTCATCTAAAACTAAGGGACAAGGATAATTGAGAGGGCGCAGTTCAGAATACCACAGAAAGATCGAGCCACTTTTTTCAAAGTTTTTCTTCGGGATCTTCCCCAAGGCAGGACATTCCCATCCCCAGTGGTAATTCCTTTTCTCTTAGGAAAATAATAGAAAGTACTCTGTTTCCTCGGATCCTCGCTGTCAGAGTCCTGCGGGAATGTCAAATACCTTTGTTCGAAAAGAAGACACTCTTGATATTCGCGAGGGAAACCGTTTCTATTCCCCC
>QMFG01001823.1:0-17158 GCA_003314545.1 Ramaria sp. MG151 | reverse complement strand
AGTAGCTAAAGTACATGTATGCTAGTTAATGACCATAATGAATAGAGAACAAGAGTGGGATGAAAATTGTGAATGAGAAAGGGGTTTAACGAACTAGAAATAAACCCTGAAACCTGTTTCCGAACCATATGTCGTTTCAGGTAAACGAACCCTTGTTTCACCTCTTTAAACGACGGCCCTGAGTGACGGGGATGAACTCGTCCACATGTGGAATCGTATGTGTTGTTTCCATAAGCTTTTAGAAGCATAGAATCGACCCTCCTATTGAGTTCCTAGAAATAGATGGGGATAGTGATGGGGATAGTGTAGGTGCTTCTTTTCTGAGGAAAGGCTAATAATAGAATCTGGTTTCTTGGTTGGGTCCTTGTGATGTTGCTAGGATGATTCAAGGTGTCATGGGTGACGAAGTGTTGGGTGGTTGTAGGTGTGACAAGTCTGCCGATGAATCGGGTTCCGAAGAGTGGATTCGGAAACGTGATGTTCGGATGGTTCGGAAGGCGGAACAGATCATAAATCATGATCGTGACATTGACGTGTTTGTGATGCATTTGTCATGTGATGGGTCTGGGCATGTCACATTGATCTACGTGCATTCTATGTAAGGAGCATTCAAGGCTTATGATAATGTATAAATAAGATAGAATTGAAGATGATAGAATAGATGTGTGGTGAGAACTTAAGTGAGTGATTTGCAAGGGGGCTGGCCTCTTTTATTCAAGGTTCATGATAATACATTTTCTATCTACTTGTATATCTTATATAGAACTATCTATAGGGGAAATTTCAGGCTGATATATATTATGATAACATACTAGTAAAGATTCTACCCCTTTGCACCCTCCATTTTTGTATATTTGCCCCAGGTGTGTGAACATCTGGGACCTTGACTTGTCATATATAGGTTACTTGGTTTTGTTTGGAAATGTTTGGGGTAGTAGCTCCCTCATATATGATAACCATATGTTATCATTTTGGTTGAACTTGTGAATATGACACATTGTTGTAGTTAATGTGATTGCTTTGTGACATTATTGAACTGCATATGTGTGTTTTGATTCTCTGTCAGAACCCATGCTGAACCCAATCCCCAAGCCTTCGGTCCCTCAGGCCCAAAGCTCTAGTATAAGACGTTATACCATATTAAGACAACAACTATACTATAAATAGGCACTACTAAGATAATAGGAGGGAGTGAGTTCTCTTGTATTAAGCTGAGAATAGTAAGAGACACACACAAGTGCCTAGCAAGCAAATTGAAACTCAGAAAATAACTAATAAATCTCCAACTAGAGAGCAACGCTCTCTTACACCGGTCATCTCAAACTCATTTCATATCTATTTTCATTCCACATTTGATCACTCTCTCTGTAGCTTATGACCCTGACTTTGGTCACTTGGTCCCTGATTCCCAAACTCCTTTGTAAATAAACTACTAGTTCATGTATATGAAAATCAGTTCTGATATCAACTAAAATACCTAATATACCTCTATCCTCTAATCTTTTCACTCCCTCCAGTAAGGTCACACATGAACTTTGGGTAATCTTGGGCCTTGTCTGAAATACTGGAACAGGACTCTGAGCTGGCACAGCACATAAGCTGAAGCCAAGTCCCATCAGATTTGATCACTGAGCCTTGGACCTCCTTGGCACCCAACTCCAAACCTTGGTCAACTCTACTTTGAGTCCCATCCTTATTTCTGCCTCTGTTCTGATCTAGTTCTTAACATTCTTGCAGCTTGAGACAAGGGTGGGGTCATGAAGATAACTAATAGCAACAAAAAAAGGAATAAACATGATAAGTGAATTTTTAACATGACACCTATTCCTCTCAGCAGTCCACAGCCATTCCCACTTTATCTTCTCATTCTCTCAACAAAATAGTCATGAAACAAGTTTGGGATAATCAGAACTTTAGGCACAAGGGTCCAAAGGCTCAGGATTTGGGCTTGGGATGGGTCTAACAATACCCAACACCAATGAGCTCCAATCAGTCCATTAATGTTGAGAGGTGAAATTATTAACCAAATCCAATCATAAACTTTCCTTAGAAAGAAGCAGTCTGATTATCTATTGATTTTATAGACAACTTGATGCAGATGTAAGTTAAGCAATGGGCAAACAGGTACTTGTCAACTAGAATAGACTCCTCAGTGTGGACAGACACTAAGATGTACATTACCTAGACAAGACTAGATTAAGGTAATTAGCTGTCTAGTGCAGTACAATGGATTGTTAGAGGATAGCCAGTCTTCAGCCAACATTCCAAAGACTTCTATATCTTCAAGGTCCAAACCTCTGCACACTCTGAACCCAAGCACTCTGAACTCAAGTCTGTTAAGTTTGCGTATTTCATTTCAAACCTAAATTTAGGTCTTGGCCACACATGTGGCATGGTCTTGTGTGGCCACATTTTTATTGTTCTAATTTCATTAGAGGTGCGAGTGGCACCATTGTTTTCATTTCTTATAAGTAGGAGTTCCTTGAGTCAACTCACTTCAGATCTTCATGACAAAGTCTGACGTGAGTATCCTTTCTTAAATATTTGGACATTTAAACTTACTTTGATTGTTTAACAGTAGTCTTGTGCTTAGGTAGTTATCATGCAGTGAGATCTTCGTGATGAAGTCTGAATAGTCTTGTGCTTAGTTTTTACAAAGTCTGAAGTGCAAGAACCTAGATCCAAACATTGTGAGTCCAAAGCCTTGAACCACCTTAGGGATATAATCCAAACATCAAGCCCAACATCCAGTCTTCATCAGGGATGAAGCATCTTATGGGGATAGAAGTTAGGTGGGGTTGACAGTGTATAGAGATGCCCCTGGTTGTGCATTAGGCAGTCATATATAGTTTTTTTCACTAGTAGTGGGGACTCTTAGACTTTTCTCTTTGGATTTACCCTCTACTAGGTACCTATGGGCACTAGGAGAGTTGTCCTTACATGAACCAGTACTCTTACCTCCTTGGTATAGACAGACACTGAGGAGAACTAATCAACACTGCCCCACTCCTATATGTATCCCAGGCACCCCTGTCCAGCTCCACTCTGTCTCTTAGAGATGTGAGCACCTAGACTGTTGTGGAATTTGGTGTTAAAATATGAAGACCTAAAAGACTATCTCAGTCTCTTGGAAAAGAGCTCAATTAGAAATAGTTGAATACCTAGAAGACTATCTAAAAGAAGACTTAACAATTGTTTAGAATATGGAAATAAGTTCAAACTCATACCTCAGTCTCTTGGAAAAGAGCTGAGGTCACAGAGTCACATGACTGCAAAACATAGTGGTAAATTCGAACTCCGCAGGTAAGAGGAAGAGATATTTGGGCTAAATATCAAAACCTTAACATTTGGGAGGTGCATATACCTACCTCCCGATATATCTGGATGGGTGCTTAAGTGCCAGGTATGAGGAGAGGGTAATATATGCTAAGTTCTGTATAAGGTAGAAGTCACTAGGAACGGGCACCCCCTTACATAAGCGTGAAGCTCATTTTCTTCAAAATTGCTACTAGATATTAGGAGAGGGATAAAACACAAATTTAGCTCCTAGAATATGTTTAGTATATTACTTGCTAAGACTTGTTGCAGAGACTTTAGAAAAAAAAACACAAAACTGAGTGACTAATAGCAGTTTTAAGGTCAAAATATCCAAAAATAAATAATTTTTTTTTGTAATTCCTATGCGAATCGTAGCACTTTTCATTTTTCACGAAGAAAATTTTGCAGGTCACATGGTTGATAGCTGAGGTCACATGACTTGGCTCCTCGGCTATCGATCACGTAAATGTGTCAGAATTCAATTATCAAAGATAAATGATATAGATGAATGTATTGTTAGTAAGAACATTCGAAAATGTTTCCATATAAATAGAATGGTATTCGAAAGTGAATAGTAATCCTACAGTAAAAGCAAACAGCTTTCGGAATGTTTGCGAAGAGGTGCATATTTCCGAAGAGATAGATATCCTGAAAGGGTTCTATCTCGTGGATCGGATGAACCTTTTTAGTTCATGCCAATCACAGCCAATGGGGTCACATTCTTTCAAAGTGTAATCAAACCCAAATTGATAAGTTTTATAGGACTTACTTCAAAGTGAAGTTGTTCTTCAAGATTGTTTACGATGAATTGTTGGGTCAAGTAGATCAATCAAGTAGACGTGCAATAATTGAACTGGAGAGCATACATGTGAATGTGCTACTTATATACTGGAACGTTTGGAGGCAAGAGAAAATGGGGAGTAGTCCATTAGGGATCAGAAAGTAGCTAAGGTACATGTATGCTAATTAATGACCATAGAAAATAGAGAACAAAGGTTGGGTGAAAATAGTGAATAAGAAAAAGATTTAACGAACTAGAAATAAGTCCTGAAACCTGTTTCTGAATTGTATGTCGTTTTTGGGTAGACGAACTCTTGTTTCACTTCCTTAAACAATGACCCTGAGTGTCGGAAATGAACACGTCAACATATTGAATTGTATGTCTTGTCACCATAAGCTTTTAGAAGCATAGAATCGACCCTGATATTGAGTTCCTAGAAATAGATGGGGATAGTGATGGGGATAGTGTAGATGCTTCTTTTCTGAGGAAAGGCTAATAACAGAACCTGATCTCTTGGTTGGGTCCTTGTGATGTTGCTAGGATGATTCAGGGTGTTAAGGGTGATGGAATGTTGAATGGTTCATGTGTGACGAGTTTGTTGACGATTCGGGTTCCGAAGAATCAATTCGGAAGAATGATGTTTGGATGGTTCAGAAGGCGGAGTAGGACACAAATCATGATCATGACAAAACAGTCTTTGGTACGGACAGGATGGGTAGACTGTAGGGTGGGGGGTGGTAGCAGTGGAGACATGGAAGCTCATGTCAGAATCCAAATATCAGTAATAAAAAGTGTAGATGAATGTTGTGTTAGTGAATTTGTTTGGAAATGTTCCTAAAGATAATAGAATGGTTTTCGAAAGTGAATAGAAATCCTACAGTAAAAGCGAATGGCCTTCGGAACATCTGCAAATGAAATGCATAGTTCCAAAGAGATAAAGGTTCCGAAAGGATCCTATCTCGTAGATTGAATGAACTTTACAGTCCATGTCGATCATAGCCAATGATCTCACATTCCTTGAAGTGGGTTCAACCAATAGAGGTAGGATTGGAGTGCTTACTCAAATATAAAGTTGTTGCTTTAAGGTGAGTTGAGGACGAGTTGGCAAGTGTGGGTAGAAAGATCAAGTTGACATACAATAATTGAACTAGGGAATATACATGCGAATGTGCTAGCTATATATCGAAGGGTTCAGAAGAGAGAGCGAATGGGGGAGAGTCCGTGAGGATCGGAAAATAGTTAAGGTACAAGTATACTAACTAAAGGCCATAGAAAACAAGGAACAAGGATGGAAGGAGAATTGTCCATGAAGAAAGGGGGTGAAACGAACTAAGAACCAATCCTGAAACATGTTTCCGAATTGCATGGCTCTTCGGGTAAAGATAACTGTCCCTAAGTTCTTCGGAGGCTGATCCTGAGGGTCTGAAACATCCATATTATAGAGTCTAATAATATGGAATGTCATCGCAAGCTTCCAAAGAATAGAAACAACTCAATCAATGAGTATAATGAAAAAGATGGGGATAGTGATGGGGATAGTCAGGGTGGTTCTTTTTGGAGAAGGTTATGATTACTCCTGACCAACGATGTGTTTCACTAAACATTGATAGATTGATGCAGAGAAACTGATGAAGAAGCAGGTTGTTGAATGAAAATGATGTAATTGGGGCGATGATGGTTCGGGGTTCGGACAATTTTGTCACGATCACAGTCTGGACATTCAATTCACACTATCTTCGTTCCGAAGCAATCCTTCCGAAGCATTTCATCCGAAGCCTTTCGTCCGAAGCCCGAAGCAACATTCCCACACTCCCATCACTTTCATCCCCCAACTCTTTGCCTATCATTTCGCCTCAAATACGTCATCTATTGAAACAATCCTGGTGAAACAATCAGTGGTCAGGTCCCATCATATTCCTTTTTTAGAAAAGAAGCACCCGAACTATCCCCATCACTATCCCCATCTTTCACCATGAAACTATGGATTGAGTTATTCATATTCACTCAAAGCTTGCGATGACTTGCCATATCATCAGGCTTAATGATATGAACGTTCTAGACCCTCATAATGGCTCTCTGAAAGATTTAGGCATGGCTATCCTTAACCGAAGAGCCACGTGATTCGGAAACATGTTTCAAGAGTTGGTGATGGTCGATTATCCTGTTCTTCATTCACAATTTTCCTTCCCCCACTATTCTACGTTTTCTATGGCCTTTAATTAGTATACATGTACCTTGATCACTCTCCGATCCTCACGGGTTCATTCCCATTCGCCCTCTCTTCCGAACCCTTCGGTATATAGCTAAACACATTCGCATGTATGTTCCCTAGTTCAATTATCATATGTCAACTTGATTTTCTACTCACACTTGCCAAACTCGCTCCCAACTCAACTTCACCAACAACTTCATATTTTCTGAGTAAGCACTCCAATTTTACCTTTATTAGTTAAATCCACTTCAAGGAATGTAAGATCATTGGCTGTGATCGACATGGACTGTAAAGTTCATTCGATTCACGAGATAGAATCCTTTCGGAACCTCTGTCTCTTCGGAACTATGCACTTTATTCGCAGACGTTCCGAAAGTCATTCGCTTTTACTGTAGGATTTCTATTTGCTTTCCAAAACCACTCTGTTAATATTAGGAACATTTCCAAACACTTCTACTAACCCAACATCTATTCACAACATCTATTGCTGTTATTTGGATTCTGACAAATTTGTTCGGAAGAGGTGGTTTGGAAGATCCATGATATAGGTGAGGTGTCCATATTGTGATCATGACAGCTCAGTCCTAGTTTTATTGCAGAATTATATTTTTGTTTTAGCATATTAAATATATATATATATATTTTCAAAACTAATTTCTGGGCAAATTCTAGCACTTGTCATTTTTTTGTGAGAAGATTTTGCGCTCGTGACGTAGGCGCCCATATTACATAAAGGGTGCCCGTTCCTAGTGACTTCTACCTTAAGTCAATATCACTCACTTTGTTTTCAATTTGTGGCTCATAGTTTTACATTCCTTTAATGAGCCTATAGATAAGTTTATAAAAGCTAGGTCATTTTATTTAGCTAGCTATGTATTAATAGTTCCCGGTCAGGGATAACTGGAATCTGTATAGCAGTCCAGGCAAGTGCAGGTGATCCCCTCAGTGTTCAGTATCACTGAGATAGTGAGTCTAATTGCTGTTTAGTTTTGAGTAGAGTAACTAACTGTTTTGGTAGATAACTTTGTCTACAGGAAGTTACTTAATATTAGTGTTTTGTATCACTGAGGTGATAACTGTAAGGGCAACCCTCCTGGCACCCATAGGTACCTAGTAGAGGGGAAATCCAAAGAGAAAAGTCTAGGGATCCCCACTACTAGTGAAAAAACTATATACGACTACCTAACGCCCAATCAGGGGTACTCCTACATGCTGTCAACCCTGCCCAACTTCTATCCCCATAAGGTACTTCATTCCTGATGAAGGCCGGATGTCAGGCCGGGTGTTTGGGTCAGATGTTTGGGCCATACCCCAAGGTTGGTTGAGGTCTTGGGTGGTCCAAGGTTTCAGACTTGTAATTGGAGGCTTCGGGTCAAGGATCTGAGACTTTGGACCGAGGTTCTTGTGCTTCAGACTCGTACTTTGCATTTGTAAAGGCCTTAGAGGTGAAGGATTTGGTGAAAGTAGGTTGTCCCCTGACAATAACTTTGTCTACAGCTTCAAATTTTTTTATTTCCTAAATTTGGAGCAAGTGAAAAGTGCCAAACATTGGACCAGTTTTGTGAGTCACTGTATGTATCCTTTCACAAATGTTCCAGAGGCCATTCACTTTTACTGTAGGACTTCTATTCACTTTAGAATATCATTCTATTACTATTAGTAACATCACTGATTGTTTGAACCAACCACACATTCATCAATAACTCTTATTGCTTATAATTCAATTCTGACACATACACCAAACAGCTTTCGAGTCACTGTATGTCCAAGAAGATCAGTTCAGTTCAGAAATTAAGAGACACACTGTCCATTTACAAAATGTGCATTATCCAGTCCTCATCATATGGTTTCACATCCCCATAGTTTGACAAGATATATAT
Source organism: Ramaria sp. MG151 (assembly GCA_003314545.1). NCBI lineage: Eukaryota > Fungi > Basidiomycota > Agaricomycetes > Gomphales > Gomphaceae > Ramaria > Ramaria sp. MG151. Next base: position 8,967 of record QMFG01001823.1, on the reverse strand, counting down.
AAAGAGTTCTACACCTATTCCATAAACTAATCAAGTCAAATTGTATTTGAAGTTTTATACTCAAGTCTAACTCAAAGCTCAGCCTATTTATAGCCACCACAGGGGGTATAGGAAAGTTTCCCATGTGTGACACTCTTATCCCATGTTGGATTTACATCATAGTTACCTTCACAAGTCACAGCCCATTATCACTGTTCCTTGAATGCCTGTTACAGACAATCTCTATAAGGACTATTGTGTACCAGGTTTTTAGACACCCTTACCTAATGTAAACCTCAACAATTGACCATCCCACAGCACTATACTATGCCATCCCTCTTCTATAATAACCAGCAATCCTCAACGAACACCATCTGTTATTGTCAGCAAACTTGAAAAGCTTTATCTAGGAATTTGTTAGGGTGAGTATCACAATTGGTAGTACAAGGCTGTACACACACCATTCAATTACCATGTCCCATATCAATGACAGGAATGCTTATATATGCATATCAGCCCTGCCCTTATCCATTCTTCGTAGATTTTGCATCTGTAACTTGCTACTACCGGTCAGTCGTCAATGGTAGAGCTCTATTTTAAGCACCAGTGACTCGCTGGAGGCTTTTGCATTTCAAAAGCGAATATGTCTGATTCCAACCTGATCCTAGTAGATCTTGACTTCGAGGTACGCCGTGCGGATTCCCAGTTAGCAAAATGCTGCGACTTTGTGTATTTGGCACTACTCCATCAGAAGGCTATTCGTACAGGATTGATGTATTCTTTGTTTTTGTGAGTACAGTTTAACAGTGCAACCGCATTGACAAGGTAATCGAGGACTGCCTTCAACAGGTCTTTGCGTATGTCCCCGTGTAGGCTTGACCACTCTCGAGCTGCGGTGACTGGTCGCTCCTTTTAGCGTGGCTGGCAGTTCCAAGCGTGGCAAGTGCATGGAGACCACCACCCTGTGCCACGAGACCTTCAGTGATTTCAACCTGCACCAAAGTGAAAGATAAGGGGCTAGCATGGAAGAGCGCTGCAGCGTTAGAACTTACCAGGTCAGAGATAAGGCGGTCGACCAAGGTTTCTGTCATGTTTTCCCTGACGACCACGCGAAGAATCTCCGTCTTTTCCAAATCAGGGGCAAGTTCGTAGTTGGGTACAATCCCTGAGTGGAATCAGGCTAGGAGTCAGAGGGAAAGTTAAGCAAATAAGTAGTATCAACTGACATCCTTTGCTGCGAAGGAGGGTCTAGTGCGCAAGCGTCAGGATTTAGCTTTTATAAAGCTGAGAGTGGATTTCCTACCTGGATCCATTTTTGTTTAATCTCGGGGTGCTTTTCCTTGAAACTGTCGGAGAAGCGGAATGCTACAACAGGTAAGCCTGGCTCATAGTTCTATGTAAGGAAAGGCCGGTTAAAGATTGACATGAGGTAAAAAAAAGAGTCAGTATGCCGGTGTCTTCTCGTACCTCAATCTGAGTTTCGTCAATCTTGACAATCTTCTCCACACCTTTCGCCACTGTGCTGGTCCCCACCGTGCGATGAATATCAGACAATACATGGTAGTAACCACTTTTTTCTAATGCACGAGAAAGTAGTCTCGCGTTTTGTAGATCAGAGAGTGCGATGTTACGGTAACCCTCCTCAAAGCGTAAGCCACAGGAAACGAGGAAAGACAGACATGGATGCTTACCTCGAAACCAAGGTGAATAAGGTTGAAATACTGTGCGATAATCGGCGCAGCTGGTCGACTGAAATTGAGGGAGAACGAGTATTCGACGGAGCCAAGATAATGGAGCTCAAAGATGAGGTCTTTTGGGAGGTGCTTCTTATCCCTCCAGATCACCCAACCGACACCAACGTATGCTGGGCACGTTCAGATCATTCCATTAATATAAAGATAAAGAGTCACACACCTAGGCCGAACTTGTGCCCGGAGGTGTTAATGGAAACGACCCGGGGAATTTTGAAGTCCCATTCGAGCTTTGGTGTCGCGAAAGGAGCGACAAACGCGCCGGAAGCACCGTCGACGTGGATGGGAACGCTATGACCCGTCCTCGCCTCATATTCATCGAGGAGATCGCTCATCTCCTTCACTGGTTCATAGTGACCAGTCTAATATCATGAATATAAGTTTGTCGTTGTCGTTTGTAAAGAAAATAACGCACATAGGTAGAACCGAGGATAACGAAAACACCTGATTCACAACGTTAGGCGACATGAAAATGGATGCCATGCTGGCGCACCGATAGTATTTTCATCAATGTATTGCATAGCACGTTTGGGGTCGAGTCTATACTTTGATTCCTCAGAAATCGGCACAAGGCGACATTCGACATCAAAGTAACGCGCAAATCTGTGGGAATCTGTTATTAATGATGAAGAAATGAACTAAACAACGGGAACCGACTTCTCAAGAGCAACTTGTGCATTAGATCCTAAACAAATTGCGGCGAGTATCAGTAAGCGGGAAAGAATCATATTCGCAAGGTAAATGGATGCCACATGTACGTACCCATGACAATGTTTGGTCCAGGTTCGTGGATGTTCTTCCCGGCAGCCTTGCGCTTCTCCTGCCACATACGCTTCATGGCGAGTCCGCCGAGCTGGATAGCCTCAGAGGAACCCGTCGTCGCAGTGCCAATAGCGTGAGCACCACTGGGCGCATTCCAGAGATTGGCAAGCATCGAAATGCAACGCGTGTGGATCATCTCTGTGAACACCAACATTTACGCACTAGTTGAGCCAAACGAGTAACAACTCACGGGTCATGGGATATTCATCCTGGTCGATCAAATTCTTCGACATGGACTCTATCATGAGTTTGTCGGCTTGTGGCGGCATCCACGTATGCACGAAAGAGGCCAGGTTAAGTAACGGGGCACCGTCGAGGGTGAGCTCATCGTGAATGAGTTGGTACGCAGACTCAGCGCCGGTTCCCTATGTATATGCGTTATGATGTAAAATAGGGTGATGAGGCGGCGACGCGGACCTTGGTAGGGACACGAAACTTAGGGATAGCTTCAGTGCTATAGCGAGCACCATATGGGTGTGAACTATGACCAGGTGCGGTGCCGGTGAGCTTGTGCAAGCTATGCCCAGGGCTCTTATGGTCCTAATGATGCATAAATGAAACAAGATCCATTTGAGAATATGGCGCACTTGCCTTTGCTTGCTGAAGAAGATGGTCTGGGTTGACGTGCTGGACATTGTACACCCGAGTGAGATGGGACTGGCGGTGGGGGGGCAGGTCGACCTACCTTTGACAAAGCCATGGTATGGGTGATGAAGGCTCAGGGAGGCTGGGTATTCCATTTGGCTGGACGACGTCAGATCACTTCTTAGTGAGACCTATTTATAACGTCCCCTGGGATCAAATATTGGCGTTTGTTTGCACGTGCTATACAACGACCAAGACTCGACGCACAAAGAAAAAAAAGAAATGGAGCATTACAGGAGGTGAACGCAGCGCTCTGTTTTTGCTTTGAAATTCTAGTAGTTGGGCCTGCACACTGGGAACCTTGCAATTCGATGCTATATGGGCGGATCTTTAACAAGATGGTTGTACTAAGTTAATATTACTAGTGTCTCTCAAATAGAGTTTCGCCTGGATCGAAATGTGTGTGAGGAGCGGTGATTACCGCGCTAATAGGTTCAGCACTTGAAGCAAAAATGCTTGCAATCATGAACAGTAAGAGAAGCACCTGCTCAAACCCAGAGTGAAGACATACTGGGTGTTCTTCCAAAATCGTCTGAACCACATTGTTCAATTGCGCATGGAGTTGGGAAGAATGGAAGCATTATCTAAGAGATATTGTTCAGTTACGCATAGAGTTTGAAAATCTTATAAGTATATTGTTCAGTTGCATGCTTAGTTGGAAATGGAGCACTACTTACCAACAACCTCAACAACTGTTGCAAAATTAATCCTCTGTTGCCTTAACCCATTTAGCATGCAAGGGTAAATTCAATGTCCGCTATGTGGATATTTCACGTGACTCAAGCGTGCAGCATTTGGTTGGACGTGTTCTATTTCGCCACCCCTTTATAGTTCCAAAATACCAGTGCAAGGGCGCATTCCTATGCCCAATCAGCTCACACTACCCTTCAAATCCACGTCCGCAATTCCTCTGAGGTCAGCCCTTCGAGAATATATCAAATCCGTTCATACGGAAACACATTCCGACGCGTTCAAATGGGATATCAAACAGTGGGAAGCTATGAGGAAGGAAGCTGTAAGCAATACAGTGCACGTTGGTGTCGCGGAGAATGTCATCGCGTGAGCACTGCAAGCTTTAGTCCGATTCAAGGTTCAACGTCCAATAGGTATCAAGCTCAATTGGTATTTATATTGACAAAGTTGCCGGTTGATGTGAGCTCTATCGATCGAATGTGAGCTTTCTTCTGAAGAAGTTCAGATTAACCTCCCAATACCATACTCCCGAGCCTTTCCTCTAAACTCAACGCCTTTGACTTTGTCTAACCTCGCCTACGAACGTGCGAATATTCTGTATAATCTTGCCGCTTTGTATTGCCAGCTTGCTACATCTGAGGATCGTTCAAACGGCGACGGGATCAAGCATGCGATGGCACATTTTCAGGTCAGTCTCTTTCCCCACATCCGCAGCCCTACAGATGAACGCGCCACTCGGATTAGCTCATAATGCGTTGCTCATCGTAGAATGCCGCAGGCGTACTCTTTCATCTCATATCTACGGCGTTAGTACCCTTGGAGACCTCCCTTCCCCCCAATACAGTATTGCCTCCCGACCTTTCCGAGCCGGTTCTTAGAGCACTCCAATCGCTCATGCTCGCACAAGCTCAAGAGTGTTTTTGGCAAAGGGCGGTGGTGGGTGGGTGCTATCTCTTATGCTTCGCAGGAGTTCGGTGCTGATGCCAGGATGTGGGCAGACAACATGAAGAATCATCTTGTTGCCAGGTTATCTTGGAAAACTTCTAAGATATATAGGGATACGCTTGATTCCATGGAAAACAACTCTACAGCTTTCCCTCGTGTGAGTGCTCGAAGCTTGCATCTGGGTAACAGTCGGCTTGACCTTTGTTTAGGAGTGGATCGCACATGTGCGGACAAAGCACCATCATTTTGCTGCGGCGGCTCTGTATAGAAAGAGTGTGGATGATCTAGAAGCCAATCGGTTTGTTCCATCCCTCACTTGTTCAGGACTACTTTTTATTCTTAACAAATTGGTCTCTTTCTATTTGCAGATATGGTGAAGAATTGGCGCGCTTAGACATGGCGAAGGTCGAAGCAAAGAAGGCCTTGGATATCGCGCGGAAGAGCGGCGTTGCACGAGCTGTGCATGACGATATCAAGGTCGATCTCACTTTTGTGTATCACTACTTGCTGAAGATTCGATACACTTTCCTTTGCAGTCTTTACATGAAACACTCGAAACCTCCTATAGACGCGCAGAGCGTGACAACGACCTCATCTACCACCAGGTCGTTCCCTCATCATCCTCAGTCCCGCCCATCCAGGATATGAAGGATCTAGTAACGAGTCTTGTCCCATTGGGTCTTAAAGACCCGAAGACTGTAATCAAAGAAGGTGAAACAATACTCGGAGAGTTGAGCGGGTGGGGCGTTCGCGTTGCTGTAGGTGAGCCCCTCCCTAAGCCTGGATCTAGAGTTCAGCCTAATTGCATTTACTTCATAGACATTTATAAGCAGAGGAAGGAGGACTGGGTGCAGCTCGAGATCGTAGATCGTGCCGAGCAGCTGGATAGTGCTTCCACATCGTGAGTAATTCGAACCTATTTCAGGCTTCTGGGCATTGTAGTAATTCTTTGTTCAGAGCATTACAATCCCTTAACCTTCCGGCAGCTCTTGATGCCTTAGACAGACCTATAGGTCTCCCACCCAGTTTGCTGGGGAAAGCTGAGGAGGTAAAACTGGAGGACGGAATGCATCGTATTCCTGCCTTGATTGAAGATGTTCAGAAGCTTGCAAGACGAGATTCAGTCGCACTTGACGAGGTGCGATTAACACTCCTTCCCCTGTTTTTTTTGCTTAACTGTCCAGTAATGACTCGCTTGTTATCTATTCATAGGCCCTCGATCTATTGGACCAAGAAGCTACGGAAGATGAAGAGATACGTGCTGCGTACCTTGTTGATGTATGGACCCGGTCTGCCTCCCATGAGGCGAATCAAGACTTGACGGAACAAGCAAGGCGTTATAGAGAGGTCCTTGAGCAAGCTGCGGAACGCGATCGGATAGTGCGTGATAACTGGGAAGAATGGGCAGAGAGGATTGGCGTATTGTGCTGGGACGAGGTATGTATAATGACTGATGAAGCGGTCAAAAGTCGGGTTGACAGATGTGTTTTGTGGCAGAGTGACATTGAGAAGGCCGTTCCCTCGACCGTGTCAAGTGTCAATGGAGGGAGTAAATCTACACAGGGTCATGCACGCGCTCTGCGGTCCCATCTTGAGTCTTTAGAAGACCTTGTCCGCGCGAGGAGTGAATTGGTACGACGTGTCCAGCGGATTGCCGAGTCTGATGATGTTGTACCACGGTTCATGCGTGAAGCAGCAGGTGTTGCGAGGTGGGTTGAAGTTCGGCCTGAAATATTCGAGCATGCGATCGAGGAGGAGTTGAGCAAATATGATAAGTTTCGAGAGCAGCTTGAGGGTGACGAACAGAGGCAGGAGGAAACACTCAATGTGATCAAGGAACGAAATACCTTATATCTGGACTCGAGGCGGGAGGATCCATCTGTGAAAGCGAGGGAGCATGCCTTGCAGTCCCTGGATCTTGCGTATCACCAGTATCGTGATATTTGCAGACATTTAACGGAAGGAATCAAGGTGAGTGATAGAGCCAAAAGTCTTGAGCGTCTCGCCATAGTTCTCTCCCCCAGTTCTATAATGACTTTGCAATCATCCTTGCCCAATTCAAGGAAGCTTGTAAGGTATGGGTTCTGCAGCGCAGAAAGGACATTGAGTGTGTGACAACTTTTCCCTGAACTTCGTTCTTGTCGTTGAAACATAATGGGAGCAGGTGGCTGATAGAAAGTCTCAATTCAACGAGTATAGCATCGCCCCAGGCGCCTGTGGAGCTGAACACTCTTCATACGAGTCAAGGCGATCCCAGTCCTCCTGTACCGAAAGCAGAGCCAATCGTCAAGCCGCCTCCACAGTCGAGTAATTCGGCTGAAGCCTTTGCCGCCGATCTTCCTCCGCCAAACTCGGATGCATGGGAACCAAGTGCCGCTCTTCAGCCCCCTCTTGCTGTAGGCACGGATGATTTTGCATTGAATCTTCCTCCTCCAGACTCTGTGGCGTGGGAATCTTTGGCGGCGCCCACGTCTGTGCGCAGGCCTCCCAGGGATTGGAAATCAAAATTGAGCACACGTCGCGCTGGAGTTTAGCTGGTTAAAACAAATACGTCGTTTTGGCTTTCGTTGGAGGCCAAGGATCTCTAGCGAAGCGAGAGAGGGCTTTTATTTTCCATGATGTATGGGCTCTCTCCTGAATCTGAATAGTGCTGTGTACCGTGTACATCTATTTACAGGTCTGTTTTACTTGACCAAATGCAAGGTACTGAGGAAACGTAGAGTTAAAAATGTACGTTTGTGACTACTTTTTTTAGGGGGGCTCTTCAAACCAGGTAGCACAGCTCCTTAGTATATCAATGGTCTTTGTGCTGAACTGTATCTACTGTCTGTTGCTGCTCCTGCAGGAGATATGACACAAGATGAATTCCCAGTGTCTCTGTTGTGACTTGTTACTGTACAAGCACAATTAGCATTATCCCAAAGCTGGCCATTTTATAGTTATTCCCTTTGTCATAGGAGGTCAGCTATAAAGCATGTGGTAATAATTCCCACTTTGTCATGATGAATGAGAAAAACCCTGATAAATTCAGGAAAACCTGGTGGTAAATATAAGAAGTGTTTCAAAGTATCATTTTCATTTATCTGTCAACTTATGTTAGTGGAAACATACTGTTACAAGCCCTGCTTTACTCTATTGCTTTATGTGCCTTTAACTCTTCCAATGTTTTTGTGCTTATGTAGAGATTATTAGATATTCCTAATGAATGTGTATCCTTGTACAAGAAGGCTTGTTATGAACATAAGCATACTATCAAGATGATGGTAATGATGTTGTAAATAGAGGCACAAAAAAGGTGATATATTCCTATCATGCAATGACATGAAAGAAGAGTTTTAGCATCTAACTGCTATCAGCACCTAACTAATGCTAGGACCCACAACTTCATGACAAGTTCAACACCCTGCCTGAGTCCTGATGACTCCTATATAAAATTGTTAGTTTTTCCATCTTTGTTCTATTGCATCCCCAGCCCATATACTCATGTTCTCCCTTCTTGCCTTATCCCTGTTATGTCACGTGGAGTCACAGCACCAGTACATGACACAGACTCTGGGCAAAGGGGTCACACCTTATATATATTAGTATAGTAGCACGACTGGCTCCCCTTAGTGTTTGACTTGACACTAAGGGTGAGTAACTAGTTCTCTTACAACCTCCTTTAGATTTACTGACTAAATATGGTAGTTACACTTGTTAACAAAAATCAAGAAATGGAAATGTGGGATAAATTAGAGAAAAAAGTAAATAAAAGAACTTAAAATGTGAATACAGCTGGCAGAGGCTTGCTGACTTTAAATTAGTGTTTTTACTTGTTCTTCAATTCAGGAATTGCTGGTGGGTATAAGGACAACCTCAACTATGCCCGGGATATGCATGCTGGCAGACCTAGTGGAGGAAATACTACCCAACCAATGGCCTGCCTGGACCTGCAAGGGAACTCCAAGCTACCCACAGATAGCCACACAAGATACTAGTGAAGGAGATCTGAAGCGAATATCCCCTTACCTAAGCCACTAACTATATAGCTACTGATATTCACAACAGAAGCAAATACCAGCAGTAAACAGTGCTAGTGGAGATTGAAAGAGCATAGGATAGGGAAATCTAATCAATAGATAAAGGAGGGGAG
>QMFG01001814.1:770-11856 GCA_003314545.1 Ramaria sp. MG151 | reverse complement strand
ATCTTGAGATCATGGAGCTTGTTACAGGCTGTCAGTGTAAGGGCAACCCTCCCAGTGCTTATAGGTAGCTAGTAGAGGGGAAATCCAAAGTATATATATGCAAGAAAATACAGATAGAGAACTCTCACCTAGAAGAGGGGAAATCCAAAGAGAAAAGTCTAAGGGTCCCCACTACTAGTGAAGAGACTATATACGACTATCTAATGCCCAACCAGGGGCATCCCTATATGCTGTCAACCTTGCCCAGCTTCTATCCCCATAAGGTGCTTTGTCCCTGATGAAGACCAGATGTCAGGCTAGGTGTCCAGGTTGCACCCGGAGGTGGTCTGAGGTTCTGGACCAGAGGTCTGAAACTCTGGAGCTTCAGTCTGGAAATTCAGACTTATGATCCAGAAGTTTGGACTTAGGTTCTCATGCTCTAGATGAGGTAGTTGTCAGGGAACTGGATGAAGATTGGTTGTCCCCTGACATCAGCCCCCTCTGAGAGTGCTGCATCCACAAAGCATGAGCCATGATGGTGTCAAAGGCTGTTAAATGAACCCTCCGAGGTGCTCCGGAGTGTCTTTGGTAGAACTCCTGGACCTTCTCCAGAGCTGAGACATTTGTTTCTGAAACCCAAGTATTCTCTTTGTACCCATACCCTTCCCATTTGATTAGGAGTTGTTATTGACCTCTATGGAATCAGCTATTGAGGATCTGTTCCACCACATTATGTTTGGCTCTATCTTTGATCTTGGATGGTGGTGGTGGTTTGGACTTCTGGCCAGGGATGGGGTCTTTGGGTACTGGGAGGAGTTTAGCTACATTGAATACTGGGTGTAACCAAGCCATTGATCTTGGAAGTTGAAGAGGATAAGCATTGCATCTGACCCTCTGTTGAATTACATACAGTCTGAGGTAGTGGTGTGCAAGCTTCAAAGATGGTCAGATTGTCCAAATGTCCAAAGCATACAAAAATACACAGTCCCCTACTTTGTATTCTAGAGCTGGAATCTGACATTGGTTGTAATACCTGGTCATGTCATCTTTTGCTTTGATTAGAGCTGACTTGGCCTCTTCCAATGATTTCTCTGTTTGGTCCTTAAACTTGTTCACCATCTCCATATGGGATTTGGGTTGTCTTGGTTCAAATCCCATTTGAGGGTGCTAGCCCATGTCTAACATGAACAGTGTCTCTTGGGTTGCAGAGTGTATGTGGTTGTTATACTGGAACTCAGCAAGAGGGAGGAGTTCATTCCAGTCATCTTGGCATTCATCAACAAAGATCCAAAGACATTGTTCAAGTCCCTGGTTAATGCATTCAGTCTCCCATCAGTGCTCAGGGATTGGTAGTGGCTGGAGCTCACCCATCGGAGCACTTCTTTGTATCTTGGTGCAGAGGCATAGATGACTCCTCTTTCTCCCCTTCTTGGGTCATTCTCTGGATATTCCAAAGTATGTCTTGTTCTTCACCTACAGCTGCAAGTCCCTTAAGTGCCCAAATGACAAAGAGGTCTGGTTGGAGCAGGGTTCAATTGTCATTGTCACTCGCTCTGGACCTATGATCGGGTCTCCAAGACAGGACATCAGTTTTCCCCATAGTCTGCCTGTGATGGAGTATGAAATCAAACCAGGACAGGTACAGCGACATCAAGCCTGTCTCTGGTTGAGCTTCTTTTGAGGTCCAGAAGTACTCCAAATTCTTATGATCTGTCCAGATCTCAAATTTGAGTTGTGCTCATAGAGCATATATGAATTGAGGAATGCATGGCCGTTATTTTGGTCTTCATCGAAGTCTGAAGGAAGGGTAGGTCGGAGGTGTCTCCTAGTAATACCAGCATTCAGGTCTTCAGGTTCATCCCAGACATCCATTTTTAGTCTCAGGTTTGGTTTGGGGATCACTGCTACATCTTGTGGATCAATCTCTAACTTTGCCAGAATGGATTTTAGTGCTAGTTGAATGGCATCATCCTTCATTTAGTTTGCTGACAACTCCTCTTCCACAGCTCAGAGACAATCTTCTGGTATATCCATCTTAAGTAGGGAAGGAGGGTTCTTTTGGCATTTGGAGTTGGGTGTTCCAATGATAGAGGAGGGGTAGTCAGGTGCAGTGCATGTGGGAGAGGTTGCATCTTCTGAGTCGCTATCCTCGATTCTGCAGTTACCTATTTTGGTAACTGTACCCTGATCTCCAGTCCTTCTCTAGAGACTTTTCTGCTATAAGGGCAACCCTCCCAGTGCTTATAGGTAGCTAGTAGAGGGGAAATCCAAAGTATATATATGCAAGAAAATACAGATAGAGGGAACTCTCACCTAGTAGAGGGGGAATCCAAAGAGAAAAGTCTAAGGGTCCCCACTACTAGTGAAGAGACTATATACGACTATCTAATGCCCAACCAGGGGCATACCTATATGCTGTCAACCCTGCCCAGCTTCTATCCCCATAAGGTGCTTCATCCCTGATGAAGACTAGATATTAGGCTAGGTGTCTGGGTTGCACCTGGAGGTGGTCTGAGGTTCTGGACTGGAGGTCTGAAACTCTGGAGCTCCAGTCTGGAAATTCAGACTTATGATCCAGAAGTTTGGACTTAGGTTCTTGCACTCCAGATGACCTCCAGAGTGTCCGGTGGTCCAGATGAGGTACAGTGACTCACAAAACCAGTCCAATGTTTGGCACTTTTTTCTTGCTCCAAATCTTATGAACCAAATAAAAATCTATAAAATCTGAGAATATTCTCACAGATACCTCTGCATCTCAGCTTTCACTTGATCCCCTTACATTTATGAAATAATTTTTATTGGTTGAGATATTGCAATTTTTTGATAGTGACTCATTGGACCAGTTTGTTGCTCTTGTCTAGATAATCAAAAACTCATTATAATTAATATTTGGTATATCCCCCCTTTGCCTTCAGCACAGCTAAAACCCTCCTATGCATACTCTAAATCAATCCCTGATACACTGAAGACTCTATCTTGTCCCAAACTTCCTGTATCCTCTCCCAAAGCTCTATCATCCCTCCTAGTGGCTGATTGTACTCTCCAAGCTTCCTCTTCAGATGACTCCACAGATGCTCAATTGGATTAAGATCTGGAGACTGTGCTGGCCATGAAAGAACCTCAAAATGGTTGTTTGCAAACCATTCCTTGGCCTTTTTGCAGGTATGCTTTGGATCATTATCCTGTTGAAAAATAATGTCAGCAGAAGTTTTACCATAGTGCTCCAGACTGGACTGAAGATCCTCCTCCAAAATCTGGACATAGAGATCCCCATCCATCCTTCCATCAATCTTGACAGCATATCCTAGCCCATCCCATGTTATACAGCCACAAACTATCACAGAACCTCTGCCAAATTTTAATGCTCCCTCAACCAGCCTATTACTTAGCCCCTCTCCTGCCTTCTTCCAAGCCCATTGCTTGCCATCTGACCCTAGCCTATTGACCTTTGTCTCATCTGACCACACAACCCTCTTCCAGTCCTCTACAGTCCAATGCTGGTGAGCAACAGCAAAATCTAACCTCTCCTTCCTGTGTCTCTAGGAGAGTATAGGCTGTTTCTTCTTCACCATAGCCTTTAAGCTGTTATTATTATTTATCTTGCGAGCATCAGATTATGTAATCACTCTGATGGTTCAGCACAGTCACCTGGCAGAGAATAAAAAAGGAAAACAACAATAAAAACAACACCAAGCTCAATTCAAGGCTTTCAGTCTTAGAATACTTTTGTTTATATTTTTAGATTCAACTGGCCAAGCAACCCAAGTGCAATCAAGTGCAAATGAACATACACATGTGTTCGGACATGAACAAGCTAATATAGCCATCGATCAGCAACCATGCAACTCCAAAATGCTACCAAAACTAATACAGTGATTGGAAAACCATTTCTATACACCCCTATCATCACTGATCCACAACCAAAGCCTAAATGCTTCCATTTTATTTAGGACAAGCGCCCAAAGCTTCAAATGGAGTTTCAGAAATTTTCCTTTCATTTTTCTTGTTCTTTTAACTCAAAACAAGTTGTAGTTTACATGATTTGTAGTTCTGAAATCACACAGATCAGTTTCAAAGGTTTCAGACAGTAATTAGTTCCACATTTGTGCAATCCTACCCTCATGTACATTCCAACCCCAGAATAACTCCATCACCCCCATATTTCTCATTCACCCACAAGAGACTCACCATAGCTACCATTTTGTTTGAATACACTTGTAGTTCTCATCAAATATCAAAGCAGTAAATCTCTACAAAGTCCCTCATATTCTGAATCTCTTGCTCTATATCTCTGCAATTGCTTTACTACTAGCAAATTGTCACCAGCCATTTGCTTTCAATTCAAAGCATCTATACAACACAATTGTTGCTTCAATTCTGCTATGTTGAAGTCTTATGTCATGATCACAATATGGACACCTTGTCTATATCATTGTCCTTCCAAACCAATCTTTCCGAATGGATCTTCCGAATCCCAAATCACCCTTGCCTCAATACTTCACACACATTTGATCTGGTCACCCAATCCAGTTCAGGAATCACTCCATGAAGTTTTTAGTGAAACAATCAATAACCAGGTCCGATCATAATCTTTTCTGGAAGAGAAGTGTCAGAATCCAAATAATAGCATTAGATGTTGTGGATAGATGTTGGATTAGTAAAAGTGTTCGGAAACATCCCTAATAGTAATAGAGTGGTTTTGGAAAGCAAATGGAAATCCTACAGTAAAAGCGAATGACTTTCAGAACATTTGCGAATGAAGTGCATAGTTCCGAAGAGATAGAGGTTCCGAAAGGATTCTATCTTGTGAATCGAATGAACTTTGCAGTTCATGTCGATCACAGTCAATAGTCTTACATTCCTTGAAGTGGATTTAACTAATATTTAACTAATAAAAGTTGAATTGAAGGGCTTACTCAAAATATACAGTTGTTGGTAAAGTTGAGTTTGGGGGCGAGTTTGGCAAGTGTGAGTAGAAAATCAAGTTGACATACGATAATTGAACTAGGGAATGTACATGCGAATGTGCTAGCTATATAATGAACCATTTGGAAGAAAGGGCGAATGGGAATGAGTCCGTGATGGTTATAAAGTGGCCAAGGTACATGTATACTAATTAAAGACCATAGGAAACAAAGAACAAGGGTGGTAGGAAAATTGTGAATGAAGAAGAATATTAACGGACCCACAACAACTCTTGAAACATGTTTCCAAATTGCGTGGCTCTTCGGGTAGGAATAGCCATGCCTAAATCTTTTGGAGACTAAGTATGAGAGTCTAGAACATTCATATCGTTAAGCCTGATGATATGACAAGTCATCGCAAGCTTTGAGTGAATGTGAACAACTCAATTCATAATTCCATGGTGAAAGATGGGGATAGTGATGGGGATAGTCAGGGTGCTTCTTTTCTAAAAAAAGAATATGATTGGACCTGACCAATGATTGTTTCACAGGGGTTGTTTCACTAGATGGAGTGTTTGAGTCGAAATGATAGATAAAAGAGTTGTTGAATAGTATTGATGGGAATGTGGGTATGTTGCTTCGGACTTCGGACGAGATGCTTCGGAAGGATTTGTTTGGAACGAGGGCAATGTGAATGTAATGCCCAAATTGTGATCGTGACAAGAAGCACCCTGACTATCCCCATCACTATCCCCATCTTTTCCAATGAACTCATTGATTGAGTTATTTCTATTGTGTGGAAGCTTGCGATGACATTCCATATCATCATACTCTATGATATGAATGCTCTAGGCCCTCAGGATCACCCTCCAAAGGATTTAGGGACAGTTAGTTCTACCCAAAGAGCCATGCAATTCAGAAACATGTTTCAGGAGTTATTGTTGGTCCGTTAATCTTTTTCTTCATTCACAATTTTCCTACCACCCTTGTTCTTTGTTTCCTATGGCCTTTAATTAGTATACATATACCTTAGCTACTTTCCGACCCTCACAGACTCATTCCCATTCGCTCTTCCTTCTGAATCGTTCAGTATATAGCTAGCACATTCGCATGTATATTCCCTAGTTCAATTATTGTACGTCTACTTCATTGCTTTGCTCAAACTTGCCAACTCGTCCTAGAAATTATCTTGAACAACAACTTTATATTTGAGTACACACTTTGACTCTGTTTATATTTAACACACTTCATCAGAATATGAAATCACTGGCTGTGATCGACATGAACTGCAAAGTTCATTCGATCCACAAGATAGAGTCCTTTTGGAACCTCTATCTCTTCGGAACAATGCACTTTATTCGCAAACCTTCCGAAAGCCATTCGCTTTTACTGTAGGATTTCTATTCACTTTCAAAAACCATTCTATTATCATTGGAAATGTTTCCAAACAGATTTACTAACACCACACTTATCTACATCTTTTATCACTGATATTTGAATTCTGACATCTTATCTCTATCTACAAAGCTCACGTTATAGTATGCAATCTTTAAGCACTGACAGTTTCCATCTGCCACAGCGTATCCCCCACATCTCAATACATTTTTGCTTAGATTTTGAAACTAGCACTTATTGTGAGCATCCAAAGAACTCAAACAAAACCTCAAATAAAATTCAAATAAAACACAAAACATATATGAAAACATTTCCATTACTTTTCTTATTATAATCCAGCTTCTTTCAGCTTCCTGCACACAGTTTGAGTGGAGAGAGGTGCATTGACAATATCTTAAAGGGTCCTGGTAACTTGTATTGCATTTTGAGCTTTTTGAGAGCTGATAAGGTAGATAGGAGGTCAAATATTAGCAGGAGAAAGCTTGGATGGGCATCCTCCAACAGCTTCTGGGAGGTCAGGGCAGTGCTTAGAGCAAAGTCTACAGATAGTGGCATGGCCTACACCAGTAGAGAGTTGAATAAGAGAGGTGGAATGGCCAGTATCAAGCTGAGAAAGGATATAGTCAACTTAAACAGGAGAGAGGGATTTCATGGTTTGTTGAAGAAGATTGTTATGGTCTATTTGTTCAATGTCGAACTATTTGTGATTACATGACCCAATTATAACTCTGACACAAGTCATGTGACCATACAAACCTAACTATACCTTTGATTGTAATCACACATTTGAAGGCAACAAAACTGGTCTAATGAGTCACTGTCAAAAAATTGCAATATCTCAACCAATAAAAGTTATTGCATAAATGTGAGGAGACCAATTGAAAGCTGAGATGCAGGGGTATCTGTGAGAATATTCTCAGATTTTATAGATTTTTATTTGGTTCATAAAATTTGGAGCAAGTGAAAAGTGCCAAACATTGGACCGGTTTTGTAAGTCACCATAGTTGTCAGGGAACCAGATGAAGATTGGTTGTCCCCTGACAGTCTGGGCAAGATCTGGGTCTCCAAAGGCTTCCTTGATTTGGTGGGTGAACTCCTCTAGAGTAGATATTGTCGATGTACCATCAATGATTGCATCCATCTCATTTTGGGCCTAGGCTTGAGCTGAACCACCTGTCATGAAAGCGAGTGTAAGGGCAACCCTCCTAGCGCCCGTAGGTATCTAGTAGAGGGGAAATCCAAAGAGATATATATGTGCAAGAAAATACAGTAAAGGAACTCTCACCTAGTAGAGGGGAAATCCAAAGAGAAAAGTCTAGGGATCCCCACTACTAGTGAAAAAACTATATACAACTACCTAACACCCAACCAGGGGCACTCCTACGCGCTGTCAACCCTGCCTGACTTCTATCCCCATAAGGTGCTTCGACCCTGATGAAGGTTGGATGTTGGGCTGAGGGTTTGGATCAGATATTTGGGCCCCACCCCAAGGTTGGTTGAGGTCTCGGGTGGTCCGAGGTTTCAGACTAGAAACCCAAGACTTCAGGTTCATACTAGGTGGCTTCGGGTCAAGGACCTGAGGCTTCGGACTGAGGTTCCCGTGCCTTGGACTTGTACTTCACATGTGTAAGGGCCTTAGAGGTGGAGGATTTGGTGAAAACAGGTTGCCCCTGACAGAGAGGGCATAAGGGATCTTTGTTCATTGGGGAAGGATGTTGGTTGTACAGCAATGGAGAGTCTGATTGCATGAAGAAAACCTTCTGTTTCTGCCCTATCACCACTAAACTTCTCTGGGTCAGCTGCCTTTGTGGAGTGAGATGAAGCAGTGGTAGTGATTGTAGTGGGGGTAGGAGTAGGAGTGGTTGTGTCAGAATTCAATTATTAAAAATAAGAGTTGTAGATGAGTGTAGGGTTAGTAAGATTGATTGGAAATGTTTCTAGTAGTCATAGAATGACATTTGAACATAAATAGAAATCCTACAGTAAAAGTGAATGGCTTTTGGAATGCCTGCAAACAAATGCATAGTTCCAAAGAGATAGATATCCCAAAGGGATTCTATCTCATGGATCAAATGAGCTTCACAGTCCATGTTGATCACAGCCAATGGTCTCACATTCTTTTGAAGTGTTTCTAGACTAATATGATTGAAGTTAGAGTACCCACTCAAATGTAAATTTGGTGAGAGGTTGTTTTTCAAGGTAGTTCACAATGAGTTGGCAAGTTTGAGTAGAACAATCAAGTAGATGTACAATAATTGAACTAGGGAATATACATGCGAATGTGCTACCTATATACCAAATGGTTCAGAAGAAAGAGTGAATGGGAAAGATTCCATGAGGGTTAGAACATAGCTGAGGTACATGTCTACTAATTAAAGGCCATAGAAAACATAGAACAAGGGAGGTAGGAAAATTGTGAATGAGAAAAAAGATTAACGAACTGACAATAGCTCTTGAAACATGTTTCCGAATCACATGGCTCTTTGGGTAGAGATAACCATGTACAAATCCTTCAGGTGATCCTGAGAGTCTAGAACATTCATGTTATGGAGCTAATGATATGGAATTTCATCACAAGCTTTGACAGAATAGAAATGACTTGGTTAATGAGTTCATTGGAAAAGATGGGGATAGTGATGAGGATGGTCAGGGTGCTTCTTTTCTAGAAAGGATTATGATCAGATCTGGTTATTGATTGTTTCACTAAATACAAAATGAAGCAATTCATAAACTGGGATGAGCGACCGGATCAAGCGTATGAAAAGGATTGAGGCAAGGGTGATTCGGAATGCTGAAGGAGGTGTTCAGAGTTGTTTGGGGAAATGTGCTTCAGAATTAAAACAGTGAAATGTTCAAAAATACAATTGTGACAGATTGGTGCAACAGGCACAGAGATAACAATGTTTTCAGCAGCTGCAGTAGCAGCCTGAACTATCATGCCTTCCATGTTACTGGTATAGTTTTGGAGGCCCTGATTCTGTATGAGGAGGTGCTGAATCTGGTGTTGTTGGTTATTAAGTATTGTTCACAGAAAGGCACCATTTTCTCCCAGTGAGTTCCAATAGGCTTCAGGAAGTCGATCAGACATAATGTGATTTGAAGGAAGTATGTGTGAAGTGTGGGGTGGTCCTATAAGCTTGATCTTCTGTGAGGGCAACACAAAATGACGAGACCACAACCAAAGATGTTTGTCACGATCATGATTTGTGTCCTACTCCATCTTCCGAACCATCCGAACAACATGCTTCCGAATCGATTCTTCAGAATCCAAATCGTTGACAATTTCATCACACACGAACCATTCAACATTCCGTCACCCTTGACACCCTGACTTGTCTTAATAACATCACAAGGACCCAACCAAGAGATCAGGTTCTGTTATTAGCCTTTCCTCAGAAAAGAAGCATCTGCACTATCCCCATCACTATCCCCATCTATTTCTAGGAACTCAATATCAGGGTCGATTCTATGCTTCTAAAAGCTTATGGTGACAACACATACAATTCAATATGTTGACGCATTCATCTCCGACACTCAGGGTCATTGTTTAAGGAAGTGAAACAAGGGTTCATCTATCCGAAATGACATATGATTTGGAAACAGGTTTCAGGACTTATTTCTAGTTCGTTAAATCTTTTTCTTATTCACAATTTTCACCCAACCCTTGTTCTCTATTTCCTATGGTCATTAATTAGCATACATGTACCTTAGCTACTTTCTGATACCCAACGGACTCCTCCCCATTCACTCTTGCCTCTGGACCTCCCAGTATATAAGTAGCACATTTGCATGTATGCTCTCCAGTTCAATTATTGCATGTCTACTTGATTGATCTACTCTGACTTAACAATTTGTTGTGGACTATCTTGAACAACTTCACTTTGAAGTAAGTCTTATAAAACTTATCAATTTGAGTTTGAATACACTTCAAAAGAATGTAACACCATTGGCTGTGATCGGCATGAACTAAAAGGTTCATCCAATCCACAAGATAGAATCCTTTCGGAACATCTATCTCTTTGGAACTATGCACCTCTTTGCAAACATTCTGAAAGCCATTCGCTTTTACTGTAGGATCCCTATTCACTTTCAAATACCATTCTATTCATATGGAAACATTTTCGAATGTTATTACTAACACTATATTCATCTTTGATAATTGAATTCTGACAATGTTCAGGATAAGAGAGCCAATAGAGAACAATGCCCAGCTGGTACAGTAGATATCCTCAGAGATCAAGCTGAGGAGAAGTACCATACCAGATGAAACCCTAAGCCCTAGTGGGCACTTATTACATCATCAGAGTGGACATGGAAAATGAAATAGGAGAACCCTGATGCCTTTAATATATCTAAAATGGATTAAAATATCCAGAATAAATTAAGATATCCAGAGGTTAGGTTAGTGTCTTCTACCAATAGCTTATATTTTAAAATACAGCTTCTGTACAACTATAATCTGTATCATGTCACCATTGTGATCATTCTTCCTTACTCTTCTACTTTGATTCCATTTCTTTCACTCAGATGGGATATCACTACTACTACCAACCACAGCAACAATGAACATTGCTGCACCAAAGCATACCAGTTACTCTTTAATCAGATCCAACTGGCCTTGAAACCAGCACCAGTCAAAGCTGACTTAGACCTGCTTGTGGGTTCTTCCCTCTTGGTATTGAAGCAGCCCCATGGTGATGACAAAGAAGACTCACCCCTGTTGCTGCCTGCTCCCAAACACATGCTGATGTCTGGAGTTTTAATCTTGCCTCTGAAAACTGATGTGCTGTCTAAAAAGCAAATGCCAT
>QMFG01001813.1:1439-14041 GCA_003314545.1 Ramaria sp. MG151 | reverse complement strand
CTGTCTCTTCGGAACTATGCACTTCATTCGCAGACGTTCCGAAAGTCATTCGCTTTTACTGTAGGACTTCCATTCTCTTCCCAAAACCATTCTATCACCATTAGGAATGTTTCCGAACACATTTACTAACCCAACATTCATCCACAACATTTGTTGCTATTATTTGGATTCTGACATGAACCCCGAACCATCAACACCCCAATTACATCATTCTCAACAACCTGCTTCTTCATCAGTTTCCCTGCATCAATTTATTAATGTCTAGTGAAACACATCGTTGGTCAGGAGTGATCATAACCTTTTCCAAAAAGAATCACCCTGACTATCCCCATCACTATCCCCATCTTTTCCAATGAACTCATTGATTGAGTCATTTCTATTGTGTGGAAGCTTGCTATGACATTCCATATCATCATACTCTATGATATGAATGTTCTAGACCCTCAGCATGACCCTCCGAAGGATTTAGGGACGGTTAGTTCTACCCGAAGAGCCATGCAATTCGGAAACATGTTTCAAGAGTTATTGTGGGTCCATTAATCTTTTTCTTCATTCACAATTTTCCTACCACCCTTGTTCTTTGTTCCCCATGGCCTTTAATTAGTATACATGTACCTTAGCTACTTTCCGACCCTCACGGATTCTTTCCCATTCGCTCTTCCTTCCGAATGGTTCAGTATATAACTAGCACATTCGCATGTATATTCCCTAGTTCAATTATTGCATGTCAACTTGATTCTTTCATCCACATTTGCCAACTTGTCCTCAACTCACCTCAAACAACAACTTTATATTTTTTTGAGTAAGCACTCCAATTCCATTTTGATTAATTAAATCCACTTCAAGGAATGTAAGATCATTGGCTGTGATCGACATGGACTGCCAAGTTCATTCGATCTAGGAGATAGAATCCTTTTGGAACCTCTATCTCTTCGGAACTATGCATTTCATTCACAGATGTTCCAAAAGCCATTTGCTTTTACTGTAGGATTTCTATTCACTTTCCAAAACCATTCTATCATCATTAGGAATATTTCCGAACAGATTCACTAACCCAACATTCATCTATATCTTTTATCACTAATATTTGGATTCTGACACTTTCCGATCCCCAACGGACTACTGCCCATTTGCTCTTGCCTCGGAACGTTCCAGTATATAAGTAGCACATTCGCATGTATGCTCTCCAGTTCAATTATTGCACGTCTACTTGATTGATCTACTTGGCTTAACAATTTGTCGTGAACTATCTTGAACAACAACTTCACTTTGAAGTAAGTCCTATAAAACTTATCAATTTGGATTTGATTACACTTTGAAAGAATGTAATCTCATTGGGTGTGATCAGCATGAACTAAACGGTTCATCCGATCCACAAGATAGAATCCTTTCAGAATATACATCTCTTCGGAATTATGCACCTCTTTGCAAATATTCCGAAAGCCCTTCGCTTTTACTGTAGGATTACTATTCACTTTTGAATACCATTTTCTTTATATGAAAACATTTTCGAACGTTATTGCTAACAATGCATTCATCTATAACACTTATCTTTAATAATTGAATTCTGACAATAGTGTAGATGCTTCTTTTTTGAGAAAAGGCTAATAACAGAACCTGATCTCTTGGTTGGGTCCTTGTGATGTTGCTAGGACGATTCAAGGTGTTAACGGTGACAACATGTTGAATGGTTCATGTGTGACAAGTTTGGCGACGATTCAGGTTCCAAAGAATCAATTTGGAAGAATGATGTTCGGATGGTTCAGAAGGTGGAGTAGAACACAAATCATGATTGTGACAGCAGGGTAGGACACAAATCATGATCGTGACATCAAAGTCATGAGGAAGTTTTCCATAACCTGGAAACAAGTTCTGTGCAAGGACTTTGCAGGATTCAATATTATCTTCTCTGATCACTAGAGGAGAAATTTGCAAGCAATGACCACAGTGGTCTCAAGTACATCCCTGATGTTTAGGAGGATTCTTCACTATCAATTGCACTTCGTATTTGTGTTCTATTTGCATACGTGGGAGGTATTTGCAGTGGGAGGAAGCTTCACTTGGTCTCTGAAGAGCATGAGGATGAGTCACAAGTTCAGCTGATATATGAAGAAATTTTTATGATCTTACTCCAAGAGGCAGTAAGGTATACAAATCGGGACCTGATCCGTGGGTGTTGCTGTCATTTCAAAAAATCAATTGGACTGTCAGACGATAACACATTCTTCTCTTTGTCTCTAATCGATGTTGACAGGACAGAGAGAGCCAAGTATGGTCTCGTGGGTGTACGGGGAAGGAGCCTCTTGTCCTCTGACTTGACCAAGCGTTGTTCTTAAGCAATGGTTCCTCGACGCCGACTGTGCCGCTGTCTGCGGCATTCATGCCCCATGGAAGAGACCTACCTCACCACCTGCCACAGAGTGCGCTTTTTTTTATCATCAACTGATATGGAAGGGTCATGTGGATCGTAAACATTCGAGCCGAAATGATCCAACTGTCTGTGATGACACTTTCTGCTTATGTGCCAGAGGAGAAGAGCTGTCAATACGCAAGCAAGGGCTACGATTGTCTCAAGAACAATGCCAATGGCTGCATTTTGGGGGAGACTTCTGATCCGTAGGGAGCCTTTCAAATTTGTGTACGTGGCGTGAGGATAAATATTAGTCTTTAAATGGTATGAGAACGGAGAATTACTTCGTCTGTATGTGTGGAAACCCTTACGCTAGTGAAACATTATCATAAGAAGACCGGTCAAGAGCCGTACAAGATGTGGACACCATCGTAGGGTCAAGACCTAAAATTACCACAACAACGCCTTGTCACGGTCACGCCCATGTTAAAATCTTTGTCCTCGGCAATACTGCCAGCCCATCCGCACATTCTCTGCGATAGATACTCTTTCGCGTTTCCTTTTACCATCTGTTGTTAGGCTCTTCATTGTCCTTGTGCAGTATTCTGTGTTCTATTTCCAAGCGTTATGTCACCTGTCGCAATGCCTGCCACACCACTCAACAATCAACAATTTCAAGATCTCCTTGAACAGCTCAAATCAGCCCCTACGGCTCCTGGTGAGTAGATGTAAAGAGTCTCTTCAATTTTGGCCACATTCGCTTTTGGGACAGTTTTCACTGCCACATTACCTGTGTGAGCGGGTGTGGTGCAAGAGTGTGGAGAGACTTCGATCTCGAAACAATCTTGCTGGGGACGGCATAAATGGTCCTCATAGGAACAGTCTCTCAGGCATTGCATCTACAATGACACAGAGCACCTTTCTAAACCAAACTTACTTGTAGATGCTAAGGCAGCAGCCGATAAGCTTGCTAAAGAGGTGTCAAAAACAGGAATTTCTTCCCTATCGTTCGATCATATCTATCTAGGTTGCGTTTCATAGCTCACTGTATCTCTAGGGATGCCCACATCTTGGATGCACTTCATACATTTGCCCTCAACAAGAAGTCCGGGTATGAGCGCGAGTCCGCGGCTGTCGGGCTTCATTCTTTGGCTTCTGTAGTCGGCGTGCCTGTTGCACCTATCCTATTGCAATCCCTTCCTATCCTTTACGATTTATATATGGACAAGGGCGAGGTGGTTCGCAATGCTTCTCTGGAGGCTGTCAAGGCAGTTTTAAGACTTTTCCCGCCCGAATCCACAGGTTTAGTATTCCGGACCCTTGAAGGCGTTGTGGAGAAGGGAAAGTGGAAAGCAAAGGTCGGCGCCTTGGATGGCATGAAATTGTTTGTCAAAACAGCTAGGGAGAACGTAGCTAATGAACTAGGGAGCACTCTTCCTAAAGTTGAATTAGCCTTACACGACACCAAACAAGAGGTTTGTCGTTACCCTAGGGCTTGTAATTGCTTCTAATCCCTTCTTTCTTAGGTGTCTTCCGCAGCTACGAAATGTGCCACAGCTCTCTGCACAACACTCGCGAACCCAGATCTGACACCTCATATTCCCATGCTTGTGAAATGCATGTCCAACCCAGATCAAGTCCCTGAATGCATCAAGGCTCTTTCTTCAACGACGTTTGTCGCTGAAGTGACAGCTCCGGCACTTGCCGTACTCGTTCCGCTCCTTGGACGGGCATTGAACGATCGTAGCATGGAGGTACAGAGGCGGACTGTGGTAGTTCTCGACAATTTGGTTAAACTTGTGCGAGACCCTAAGGTTGCTGCGAGGTATTTGAGTGGCCTGATTGAAGGTGTTGCGAAAATCATGAATGGCGCCTCATTTCCTGAGGTGAGCTTCCAGCGTCAGTTGTGGTGGAAAAGGATTTAATGCAATTCAAATAGGTCAGAGCATTTGCGGCGGCAGCACACACTACACTGTTAAAAGCTGGTGCATCGACCACTGGAACACCACCACCTCCGCGCGATTTAACGGCAGAGGCTTCCTATGTTCTTTCTGGCATTTTGCCCCTTCTACCTCTAGAGCTGGTTGCTACTTCTCAACTGAGTCCAAATGCGCAGACAAAAGCTCCCCATCCTCTCCTACAGCAATCTCTTGATTTTTGCTCTGTAATGGTGGCGGATCTTGTATATGACCGTGCCTATTCCGAAGCCGACAAGCCAAAGTGGGCGCGATCGCTTGGTGTTTTTTTGACTCCCTGGTTATCCGAGGAGCCTGCGGATATCGCCGATGCCCTTCCTGAACGCGCTCGGGCGCACTTTCACGCAGCATATCTGGCGCAGTTCACCCCTACTGCCTCAAGTGCTGCAAGCGATGAGGGCGAGTTGCTTTGCGACACTTTATTCTCTCTTGCGTATGGTGCTTTACTTCTCTTGTCGCACACAACCTTGCGCCTATTCCGCGGTCGACGGTATGGCATTCTGGGACCCAATGGCAGTGGCAAGTCGACGCTCATGCGATCTCTTAAGGATGGCAAAGTGGAAAATTTTCCACCGCAAGAAGTGTTGAGAACGGTCATGGTAGAGCATTCTCTTCAAGGTGAGGATGGCAGTCTGAGCGTGATCGACTTCATTGCTGCAGGTGGGAGCGAATCTTTGTCTTGTGTGGGGCTTTCATTGTTCATAAGTTAGCACAGATAAAGAGCTGGCTTGTATATCAAGATCTAAGATCGTACAACAGTTAATTGAGGTAGGGTTCGATGAGAAAAGGCAGGCAGACATTGTCGGTGGCTTGTCTGGTGGATGGAAGATGAAGCTTGAGCTTGCGAGAGCCATGTTGTATAATGCGGACCTCCTATTATTGGACGAGGTGCGCCATTTGAACATTCTTGAGGCTCGACAATTGATATTTTCTCATATCAGCCCACTAACCACGTATTCAGCTTCATTTAATCAAGATACACTGAAGTCTTACTTTATCTGATTTTTTCAGCTAGACCGTGCATCTGTAAAATGGCTGGAGGAATATCTTATTGCACACAGGAATGTTACGTGTCTGATTGTCAGCCATGATTCAGGGTGAGCCGTTACAACCTCTCGTATGAGTTCGTGTTCTGATGCTGCGGTCAGTTTTTTAGACAACGTTACAACTGATATAATACATTACGAGTCGAAGAAGGTAGAAAAACCTATACTGTGTCTTGTAACTTTGCTGATTGATATGCATCGACTAGTTGGTTTATTATCCCGGTAACTTATCCCACTTTGTCGAACGACACCCCGAGGCGAAATCCTATTACACCCTCGCGGCGACATCGATCAAGTTCTCGTTCCCGCCTCCCGGATCCCTCATGGGGGTGCGCAGCAATACCCGTGCGATTCTCAAGATGTCAAAATGCACATTTACGTATCCTGGTAGGAGTGAGCCGAGTCTCATCGACGTGAGTTGCGCACTGTCGTTATCAAGGTGCGATAACACACGTGGCAAACCAGGTCTAACCAAGCGTGTGTTAATCTGAGTTTGATCTCTAATGCAGTCGTGTTGGAATTGTCGGCCCAAATGGAGCTGGAAAATCCACGCTGATCAAGCTTCTGACGGTACGTTTGGAGCGTTTAAAAATTGTGCCGCAGCTGATCTTGCCCTCTGACACAGGGTGAAACCGAGCCACAGGAAGGGCTGGTGTACAAGCATCCATCTCTACGCGTGGGCTACGTATCGCAACATGCAACACACCATATAGGTGCCTTTATCGAAACGAATGATGGTGACATTGGCTAATCCGATTACTGTTAGACCGACATTTGGAAAAGACCCCGATTCAGTACATGTTAGTCGATGATCTCATCCCAATGGTTTCAACCCTGCTGATCTTGTCGCAAGCCAATGGCGTTATCAGGATGGACACGACCGTATGCCTCGCTAGTCATGCGTTGTTTCTGTGTTACTCACTGTGATACTAACCAGGGGAGATACTCGAAAAGGCCACAAGAGCGCTGACCGAGGAAGACAGGAAGCAGATGGATACGGAGTTCGTCGGTAAAACTGGAGAGAAGCGTAAATTAGAGGTTTGACCATTTCTTTTTCTTGATCACCGAAATTACGATCTAACGCCCACTAGATGATCATGGGAAGGCAGAAACTTAAGAAATCGTTGCAATATGAAGTGAAGTGGCGGGGCTTGGACCACAGATTCAATGTGTGGGTGCCGCGAGAGCAGCTATTTGAGAAAGGATTCGGGAAGCTTGTGCAGCAGTTCGATGATCTCGAGTCCTCACGCGAAGGTGCTGGCACAAGGGATACCTCGGCACATGTTGTCCGGAAACACCTTGAGGATATCGGACTGGACGGAGATATTGCGCAGTACAATGAGATTTCCGGGCTTTCTGGAGGTGGGCGATCGTCGGAGCAAAATTTCCACAAGTCCTTGTTGGCTCACGATCTTGTTTAGGCCAGAAGATCAAACTGGTGATCGCTGCTGCGCTTTGGAATAACCCCCAGGTAAGAAGGACAAGGGGTGGCCAAGAAGTGGCAGCCATCTGACAGCCAGCCACGACTTGTAGATCTGTGTGTTGGATGAGCCGTCGAACTTTTTAGACCGTGAGGCACTTGGCGGACTCGCTGTGGCAATCCGAGATTGGGCAGGTGCAGTAGTAAATAATACCCAAACAGGATCCCCTGACGGTGTAGGCTGACGTGGTTTTGCAGGTCATCATATCGCACAACAATGAATTCGTAACAGCACTCTGTATGGAAAGCTCTATTACATTCCCATTCACTTCTAACCCTTTGTTTGCAAGGCCCTGAGATCTGGAATATCGAAGCTGGTCGCATGACGCACAAGGGCAAGACGTCTGTAGTTGAAGACGCATTCGCAGATGGCAAGCTGACTCCTGCTCGTTCACGGGGGCAAACGCCGGCTGGGTCTACTGCAGCGACGCCTGCCGGAAGTGGGGCTGAGGACAGCAAGCCTGGAAGTGGAACTGCTACACCTGCGATGAAGAAAAAGAAAAAGACGCGGAACCAGATCAAGGCGCAGGAAGAGAGACGTCGGTTGCGGAAGCTGGCTTGGCTGACCCATGGCGGCCCCAAGCCCGAAGATACCGACAGCGACTAGCGATTTACCGGTACATGTTTTCTTTCTTTCTGTTGACTTTACGGGATTGCGCATTAGACTACATCATAGACACAGTTCGTAATGTTTGCATATGTACTGTACAATGCAACATTTTAGAGTATTTACCATCTGATCTGTCAGGGAGTTTTAAAAGTTTTGACGTACAATGTCAACGTTGCTGTCAGCAGCCACAACTTTTTCCTTGTACGCGGTGGCTTCTCATGCGCTCGTGTCACCGCGGATTTTACCTCGTACGTGCCTTGGGGCCTTCGATCAAGGGAAAAGTGGAAAACGTTGAACACCGCACAGGGCAGTTCGCCGGATACCGTCAAGAATTGCTCAACGGAAACGATGTTCTCCGGCGTCGAGGATGATATTCCTCCATGTGGTGCTTGCACGGACACATTTTTTGCAGAAAGCACTAGGTACGACCGCGGGAGTGCCGCGGCTGGAGCCCGACCCCATGTTCTAGCAAATTTGCTTGTGATCTTCCCCCCCTTTTTTTCTTCTTCTTCTTCTGCCACTGCCGCGCGCGATGCTTATCATCATGTGTGCAGAAAGAACGGCGAAAGAACGTCACGCGGGTCTGGAGAGAGGGGGAGAGGGGATGGCATCTACAGCTAGATGTGGCACATTGTCGTTCGCTCCCAGGACTCCTTAAGCGAATATTTCTTGAGGCTGGCACATGTCGATCTCCGGCCACCCAAGACTCCTTAAGCGGGTTATTCTTGAGGCTGTGGTTCTGGCCTTGCAGGCATTTGCGGAAGGGTATATACCATTGGAAAGGCGGGGGAACGGCAGGAAGATGTATAATTGTTGTCTTCCGTCGAAATCTGATGGTGAGTTGTTTGCGATTCTCCTCTCTTCGCGATGAGTGGAGACGGCGCGAAGAGGGCCCCGGTGAGCGTGTGGGGGCGGGGCGCTGGAGATGCGTATGGCTAGAACGAGAGAAATGAAGGGGGAAGTGAAGTTGTTTTATTGCAACGTTGCGTGGATACTCTATGAGTTCCTGTTCCTTACTCTCAGGCGAGGATCGCTGAGGGGGAAGGAAGCGTATCTTCTGAAGGAGGAAAGACCAAGTCCGTATATTTCAATTAGAAAAAGATTGCATTATTATTACAAAGTCCGGATGAGAAGTGGAGTGCTGGAAGAGCTTCTATCTACGGCTACCAGAGTTGTTATTTGTACAACCGTATTTGTGCCACATCACCGCAGGGGTCGAATAGACACACGAAAACGGGCTCAGGAATATGACAAGTTCGCATGTCGTACCGCAATTCTTTGGTGAGTCACACTGCAAAAAAAAAAAGGGAAAACGCTTCTTCTTCTCTCTTCTTTCCCCCCCTTTCTCGCGGCAATATCGAACTTTATTTGCGAATTGGGAATTTATTGTGTTTTGAATTTTAGGTGCTGCTGCTGCGGCCCTCCGAGCGAGGAAAGTGTGGCTACAGCGAGCTGGTGCCAAACAGACGCCCATGGGGAGCATGGCTTGGGCGCTAGGCGTTGAAATCCCGACACGTTAGCTGTGTCATGGCTTTTACTCAGATCTTACACTCGAGAAATTTTTTTTTCAAAAATCAAAACTCAACCGCAAGGCAGAGAGGCATGTTCCCCGTTATCGATGATAACACACTCGATTCATCCACGGTACGTTTGCTTTTTCCAAAAAAAAAAACAAAATAAGAAAAAGAGTTTGTTGAAACGTTGACGGTTCAATTGGCTTTCTCCCGGTCACGGTACGCGCGCGCGTGCACATCCACCTGCAGGCAGGCAGGCAGCTCTCGTGTTTTGTGGCAGTGGCCACCCCTCCAATACAGATATGTACGTCCTCGTCCCCTGTCTTCCCCCCTGATTGGGCAGCGGCGATACGAGTCACTCGTGGAGACTGGGCAAAGTTTGGCTTATTCTGCTTCCGGGCGATGTATGGCGTGGCAGTGCCCAGAATGATGTCGCTTTGCAATTCAGCCACTGTCCCACGTCCCCACCGAGGAAATCTGAATGAAATACAAACACACACACCGGCGAACGAAAGAAACCAAGCCAAAAAAAACACACACAGCAAGTATTATTACTCAAGCGCTTGGCTACACCCCATTCTGAAGACGCCACCGATTACGGTAGCCGCGCCAAGAAAAGGGAATAACAAGGGAAACAAAGAACGGAAAGGCTACCTCGTTGTGACTCGTGGTTTTTTCTCCAAGTTCCGGTGACTCACATGCTTGCGCCTCTCTGCTGGGTGGTGGTGGTGATGATGATGATGATGATGATGATCTCTTTCTCGAACTCCGCTTACCAGCCACAAGCCAAGGGGGGGAGGCAGCCACCCTTGCATCCGGGACAAACGGTGGTAAAAGCAAGTTTCAGCATTCAGGCACCCGGTCGGATCGTGGGGTTACTTGTGCCCATCGCATTGTGAATGTGAATGGGGGGGCCGTGGGCCATGGGTCAGATAAGGAAAAGAAAAGAAAAGAAAACCCGCCCTTCGCCTTCGCTTTCGTCGGTGCACGCGGCTTCGATCTGCGCCGTCCTTGGCGGAATGTTGGAACCCATCATAGGCACCTCAAACAAGAAAAACAAATAGAAATAATTTGATCAAGTCATAGATCGAAATCTTAGGCACCCTCCTCGGGGCTGTGGCAAGTCTGTCACTTGCAGAATTAACGATTGTAACGCCTAATGGCTACTGGCCGCATCATAATTTGGCTGCTTTGTTGCATTCCACATTCTAATTAGAAGGGGCCGATGGAGACGGGATATATCACCTGTGCGCTGTTGCTCCTGGGGTTCCGTGATGCATTGATGCTTGCGCTTTGTGGTGTTTTGGGATCTTTTCTCGGTGCTGATGCTGCTGCGGTGCGGTGCCACCTCCGATATTGCTAGCGTTTCCTGGGCCCGGGTGTCGCTACATTGCTGGGCTGTTCCCGTTAGGTGCATTGCCTCCAGGCTGCCGTTCCGTTCAAAGCACAACGACGACTCATCTCTTCCTCGGGTTTCTAACATGACTACAGGCATGCTTTGCGCAGCTGTGTGTGGAACCATACCGTCGGCGGCGGAAGCGGGATCAAAATTTAGCCATCTCGATACCATCTCATCTTATCTCTAATCTCCATCTTATCGCTTCTCCGCTGGAATTAACCCGCAACGATGAAATCGCGATTTTGAAATACCACTATCAAAAATTAAAGACGAGTATAGTAAAGTAATACTTTGCCCCCCGCATGTAGTGCGCACCCTCTGCTACCGGTATTAAATCCTCCCATCTCGGTCGCCGGACTGCTCGATCGGCATCGTGATCGCCCGCGTCCTGATCATGAGCAGGTCGCCACGGATGTGGTGCGCGTAATCCACCCCGTTCCGTCTGTGTCGAGGAGGACGGACTGTATGTGATGAAGATGAAACGGTTGACTTTTGTTCACCAGAAGAAGACGAAAAGACGCCGCCCCACGCACAGTACATGCTGCTGCCACGGGCAAGGGCAGCACAGCACCAGCGATCGATCCGTGCACATCCTCACATGTGGCGTGCATGCATGCCTGCCTGCCTGCTTGCCACTTCTCTTTTGCTTATACGGACACGGAGATCCCTCTCTGCACGCGCATGATATGTTGTTCCGTGGCTGTTGCCGGGGTGTGTGTGTGTGTGTTGAAAGCGGTTGCTTTACAAGGAATGATGATTAGTACGAGGAGATTAGCTTATGGCCCGCGCGAGGCCCGCTCAATTGGGCCCCATGGGTCGTGCACGGGGTTGTCCCGGCCCTTTTCTCAAATGGGCATGGATGGCTTGTGCCCCCCCCTCAAATATGATATTCCGCAATAGAATTGTGTTTTCTGGCACGCGCACCAGGCGACATCCATCATCACTGGCAGGTGATCCATCGATCGAGTGCAAGCACCGAAACACAACCACCACCACCACCAGCCCACCGATCGATGAAGAGTTCCATATCCGTAACATATTTATATCCGGGGGGTTGCCTTTCGAATGTTTTTTTTCTTTCACCGGAGATTCGAATCCGTCGCTGGAGATTGCGGCGATGAATCCTTTGGGGCCTTGGAATCTAGAGCTTTGGGGCCCGGATCTATATTAGTTGTCCCTGAGAGGGTTACCCACTCGGAGAGCAGTCGGAGGCATGCATCTGAAACTAAAATAGTAGTAATGATAATTTCGGATAGCAACAAAGAGCGCATCGGGTGAAATAAAGATCTTCAAAAAACGATTTAATCTAAATTTACTTTTTTACGATATTGGGGGAGAAAATCACACTCGATTTGTGCGTCCCTGGGATTGGGTGTAGAGAAAAACTGATGCATCTCAGCCCCCATTCATTTATTTTCTTTTATTTATACTTTACATACATCGCTGCGACACCGGGAGAAATATAGATCTGTGTACAAAACTTCTGATCTTCAATATACGCGAGCCGCAGCAACAACACACCTTCCACCTCCAGCCTGTCAATTCTGTATGTGTGTGTGCGTGTATTTTTTTTTTTCGGGCTTCTTTGTTTATTCATTCATTCGATCGATCAAAAAGGGCGACGTTCGCAACATATGAACATATCCATATCTGGCATGGTGGGGTCTTCGGGTATATGTGTACTACGCCCAGCCGCCCCACTCTCTCCAATTGAGTCTATCCCTAAAAAGAAATGCTTTCTTTTTGAAAAACTGCTGTTTTTTTTTTTTTCTCCGGACTGTATTGTGTGAGTCGGGTCACCTACTAGGGCAGTGTGGTCGTGTGCTGCGCCGCCGCCGTCGCAGGAGTGGAATGCCGAGGGGGTCCTTTTTTCTTTTTTTTCTGTTTTGGGTGGACCTATGAGCCCGCGATCCCCAGTTGTGTCTTTTTACAAAAAGGTGTATCCCGTACTGCGTACCTATGCATGTCTTCCCGCCCCCCACACTCCCTCCCCAACCCTCTGCCCCCCCTCCAGGGCTCGCCCGTGCATGTGCTATATCTATGACTACATGCATAATATGGTTTTGTTTGTTCAATTGACTAGGCCACCCCTTGGACACGTACCCAAAAAAAAAAACACAGCACAGGGATAGAATGCACTAAAAGTTTTTTTTTTCGTTTTCCCCTCGAGTATCGACTCAGTTTAAACGGCATGACGCAGAGAAACCCGGCAACATATGCAGAAAAG
>QMFG01001809.1:0-11488 GCA_003314545.1 Ramaria sp. MG151 | reverse complement strand
AACAAGCACACACATACATTTGGACACAAATGGGCTCATATAGCCAACGATTGGCAACCATGCGACTCCAAAACACTTCCAAAAGTTAATCCAGCAATTGATTAACTATTTCCATTCACCCCTATCATCACCGATCCACGATCAAAAGCTGAACACTTCTATTTCATTTAGAACAAGTGCCCAAGGCTTTGGATGGAGTTTCAGAAGTTTTCAGTTTATTTTTCTTATTCTTTCAACTAAAGAAAAATTATAGCATGCATGATTTGTAGTTCTGATAGCACACAGATAGGTTTCAATTGCTTTAGATAGTAATTAGTTCCACTTTTGTGCATTTCATCCCTCATGTAACTTTCAACCCTAGAACTGCTCCACCACCCTGATATTTTTCATTCATCCACAGGAGACTCATCCTAGCTAGCTTTCTCCTGAAATAAACTTGTAGTTCTCGCAATAACCTAAGATAGAAAATCTCCACAAAGTCTCCTATATTCTGAATTGCTTGCTCTATATCTTTACAACCATTTTACTATCAGCAAATTGTCACTGGCTGTTTGCTTTTATTTCAAAGCTGTTATCCAACTCAAAAGTTATCTCAATTTTGTTAAGTTGAACTATTATCTCTATCTACAAAGCTCATGTTACAGTACACGAACTTTAAGTGCTAACACTTTGCATCCGCATCAGCACATCCCCTGCATCTCAATACATTTTTTGCTTAGATTACTATACAAGTGCTTAAAACTCACATTGAAGAAACTTCAACAAAAACTCCAACAAAACACAAATAAAATATAAAATAAATATAACAAAAATTCCCATCTCTTTTCTTATTATGTTTATTCCATGGTAACTGCAGCAAGTTGAACATCCTGAAGTTAATAGGATAAGGTTTTGATCTCACTTTTGTTTCTATACCCGTCAGATCTCCGTGTCCTGTTGTAAGATGGGATGTAACCCTATCAATGAAATGGGGGAGTGGTTGAGGTATGTCTTCTATCTCTTTATACTTCTCTTGACTTCAATATGGAAGAATAATGTTCATAAATCTGTAGGATAAAGAAGGGGGTTAAATGCAAAGTGGTGGAGCTTGTTCTGGGTTGAAATGGTTGAAATGAATGTGGAGCAATGGAAAATTGATCAATAGAAAGAGGGGGGGGGATATGGGAAAAGGGTCGAGGGGACTTGCCCCTGGGTGTCCATTGAGTGAATTGAGTTGATTGGAGTTGTGGAGTTGCATAGAGAGTTGGGGGAATGTTCCCAAGGATGTTTAAGGATGTAGAAGACTTGTTTTGACCACATATATGCAGGTCCCTCGACTTGGATAAATATTTTGAGTGTTTCCTGAGGAGGTGATGTACCCCTGGCTCATAATGATGATTGTAGCTCGACTTGACTCATTGTGGAATTGATTTGTCGCCTATGTGTGCTTTCCTCTCACCATTCTTTACCAGTGTGGCCATTGAAGCTGAAGCTGTTATCCCCAGTGATGAGCACTCACGAGATACTGTCCTATCATTAATGTCGCAAACATCTTCACCCCCATCCATTTCCGATTCTGATACTGGTGTCTTTCTTGGGCGAGGTCTTGCCTCACATTCTTATGAATTCATTTATGGCAGTTGAAATTTGGCATCACCCATAGTCATGACAACGAGAAGGAAATACCACTAATGGTATTCATCTCGTTGGCATCACGTCATTTGGCTGCAGCATGATAGCAATACTATCTCTGTCGCTCGCCCATTCCAGAACGCTATAATACCTGCACTTTCTGTTCATTCGTACCTATCATCCTTTCATTCCAATGCATTATCCGCTGAGCATTCTGGATGTCTTCTCAACAGACCCTCGAAACATTTGTCCAGCTGGCGTCAGATTCGTGAGTAACCAGTTCTGTTCAGTGTCACTTATTTTTACAAGTTGGACAGTGTGACTTTTCAATATGTCTCTACTGCTTCCCTCGGTGAGGCAAGGTGTAATTTTGCATAGAACCCTTTCATCTCACTGCTTCAATAGCAATCTACGTCTATGACATACTTCTGATGCTTGAACTCAAAACAAAACTTATCTGGGGAAGAAGATTCAAACTAGGAGCTGGATTATACCTTTTGGCACAGTACACAGCCATCTTCAGCACCTCAACTACATTAATATCAATATCATTTCCAGCTCTCAGGGTGAGTTATAGTTTATGGAATGAACAGTACTCACATAGATGTCCAGTAAGCTTCTCATGTCGTCTGATACAGAGTCTAATGTCAAAACAGTGCCTGTGACGACTGGGGATACTTCATTGAAAGTATCCATGTGTTACCGCTCTTTGGAATACAAGGTGACGAGGTCTCTTATTACCGAATGACATGCTCATCTGTTTATCCTTCCAGGGCTGATAATGTCCCACGCATATGCCATATCCCCCCTACAAGAAAATGGTTAGCCTGGTACTTGGTCTTCTCTTCAGTGGCATTGTCACATGCTATGTGGTCTGTCACTGTTTGTTCTCACTCGTCTCTTTATAACTTCTATCATCCATAGTATAATGTGAGCAATGCTAGTTGCACGCTGACTGATACAAAGGTGAACAACATTATATTGTAAGTCATAACAGCTGTCTCTTGATGACATCATTAACATAGTTTTCAGGGGTGAGACGTCTTTTGTTTCGTTATACATATTCCACTCATGTGATTTCCAGTGGGGTTCATTAATGGTCTGTTAGTCATCACTCTCAACATGATAGTCGTTGCAGTCACACTTTCTAATGGCTTGGGAACCCTGCGACGGTTAAAAAAATTCCAAGCAGTCAATTCAAAGTTGTTCACTCGAGTTCTGGCAAAACAAAGTAAGTAATGCATCCAGGTGTCATGTGATATAAGTATATGCCTCACAATCATTGTTGTCATGTGATTTCCAGTGGGGTTCATTAATGGTCTGTTAGTCATCACTTTTGACACGATAGTCGTTGCAGTCACACTTTCTAATGGCTTGGGAACCCTGCGACGGTTAAAAGAATTCCGAGCAGTCGATTCAAAGTCGTTCACTCGAGTTCTGGCAAAACAAAGTAAGTAATGCATCCAGGTGTCATGTGATATAAGTATATGCCTCACAATCGTTGTTGTCCAAAGCGATGTACTTTGTCAGAGTCGTGCTCACAATAACATTAACATCTACCATATTAACCAAAGTATTACTAATTCTATTCTATGTAGGGCTTTCTGATGAAATGACTTTCACAGGTCCTATGAGTGAACCCTTCGTTAGCCATTTCGTGAATATTCAGCTTATTCATTCTCAATAGCCTACCGTCACCAATGTCCTTAGCTCCATACAAAACAGGTCAGAGACCTATATCACAAACATTTGGGTACTTGACTAATACTACATATAGCCTGTCTGTTATCATCATCTGTTGCATGCATTTAGACCTCTTAGAGACGAATGCGCTTCCAAACAGCAGCATCCACTCATCTCCCCAACACACAAGAAGTTTCCATGTAGCTATGTGACAGATTCACAACTCCGTCATGGATGAACTTGGCAATTGGAGCATCACCGAGACTCTCGACACTGGGATCTCCTCGGCAGACAACATTGAGCTCCAAGAGCGACATTCCTCTCACACTGAGCGCATAGACCTCGATGAGTATCCTTGGGCAGGAAGGGGTTTGGGAGAGCTGGAGAGTACACCTGCTGCAGATGAGTCACGAAGTTTGGGTGAGGATAGTTTTCATTCTGATTTTGATCTAGGTGGTGGCTGTTGGATTCAGGTGAGCTTATATTGACCACAGGGCCTGTTGAAGAATCTTAAAGAATTTTGAAAAATATATTCGGGTAGTCACATTGTCAGTTAATGTATGTGGAGGCAGAGTAGGGTTATTCATTGTGAAATTGTTGTGGAATTTATTGCAGGCGCATATATGCTGCCACCCGAGATATCCGGACGGGCGCTTAACTGCCAGATAGGAGGAGAAGGCAATATATGCTGCATTACTCAGGTCAATCTCATTCTTTTCCTCTGAATTTATAACCATCCTTTAGATACTTCTTTTATAAGTATATGACCAAGTTTCATTAGCTAGAGTCGTCTAGTTACTTAGTTATGTAGTTAAGTATAGCTCCCAGTCAGGGATGACCGGAGACTATACAGCTGCACGGGCAGCTGTAGACGAACCCCTCAGTGTGTTCTATCACTGAGGTGGTGAGTCTAACATTTGTTTACCTTGTAGAAGAGTAGCTAACTGGTTAGTAGATATCTCTGTCTGCAGGTAGTTATTTAATATCATAGAGTGTTCTATCACTGAGGTGATATCTCTGTCTGCAGTATCAAATTTTAATAATTTCTCCTATCTACAACTATCCAATAGCAACAACAGAAATTAGTACTTAATCTGTGTATAAAAGTAGCGCAAGGAATAGTAGTTAAAGGGAAAGGAATTACAGCAAAGTTGTAGCCCCATCTATCATCCATACAGCTTTCAGCCATCCATCTCAAACAGTGAAGGCATCCTGTCTGTCCAATTTATCATAAAGCTGAGTGATCATCCTAATGAATCTACCAGGGGTACCATCAGACCACAGTAATTAGAAGAGAGGTGATCAAGACTATGGGTATGAAAATGATTGAAAGCATGATAGGAGTTACAACCATCCTTGCACCAAGGAGGCATTCAGTGTTGCCCTCACAGAAGATCAAGCTCACAGGATGACCTCACACTTCACACATACTTCCTTCAAATCACATTATGTCTGATCAACTTCCTGAAGCCTATTGGAACTCACTGGGAGAAAATAGTGCCTTTCTGCAAGTACTACCTGACAACCAACAACAACAGATTCAGCACCTCCTCATACAGAATCAGGCCTCCAAAACCATACCAGTAACATAGAAGGCACCATAGTTCAGGCCACTACTGCAGCTGCCTGAGCAGCTGCCAAAAACATTGTTATCCCTGCACCTGTGGCACCAACCACTCCTACTCCTGCCCCTACTACAATCACTACCACTGCTCCATCTCGCTCCATAAAAGCAGCTGACCCAGAGAAGTTTAGTGATGATAGGGCAGAAACAGAAGGTTTTCTTTATGCAATCAGACTCTCCATTGCTGTACAACCAACATCCTTTTCCAATGAACAAACAAAGATCCTGTATGCCCTCTCTTTCATGCCAGGTGGTTCAGCTCAAACCCGGGCCCAAAATGAGCGGGATGTGATCATTGATGGTACATTGGCAATATCTACTCTAGAGGAGTTAACCTGCCAAATAAAAGAAGCCTTGGGAGACCCAGATATTGCCGAGGCACCCCATAACAAGCTCCATAACCTCAAGATGTCCCCTGGGATGGCTGCAGATGAGTATATTGCTCAGTTTGAAATCCTTGCTGGTAGGACAGCCTTCAATGGACATTTACCTGTGGCCTTCCAACAGCGATCTTAGATAAGATTCATACTCAACCATCTCTCCCAGTGATCTTAAGGCCTGGAAGGAAGCTACCCACCAGATTGATCGCAACCATTGTCACCTCATTGAGGTCAAAAAGGCACAGACTTGTCACTCTTCCACTCACTCCACTTCTGCTTGAATCTACAGTACCCCAACAGCCACCAACCCTACTACAGTGACTCACAAAACTGAGTCAATGTTTGGTATGTTTGGACTATTCATTGAATAGCTTTGAATGTAAAACATACATGAAAAAAGTGTTGGGGCATCAAAGAAAGAATGTGGTAAGGGTTATGCAATCATTAAAAAATTATGTAATTCCAATCAGGGGTGATGAAGATATGGGCAATTCAAATCAAGGGCCCATTCACTCAGTTTTGTGAGATGGCATCAGAACATTCAGAATCTGACGCTCCATCTATCATATAACATGCAACTCTTGATAGATGGTTACCATGGTTACCTGATCTTTCATGAGAACTCAAATCAAGCTATTTAATCCCCTCCAACATGTCCAGGACTTCACTACACTCCAATGCACCCCTTCCTCTGCTCAAAAAGAAAACATCCTCTCCTTGGCCTCTCATGGTCATTCCACTCCCACTATTGCCTCAGGACTTGGGCTCAGCCAGTTAACAGTATCCAGGACTCCCAGAATTCTCCATCCCAACCTGCCCTGCTTGTAACACAAGACTTCATAGCTGATTCTACAATCCAGTAGTTATCATGGCAATAAATGTAAGAAATCTGCGAGAAAACATGTTATACTGCGCAGCACTCATTCTAGCTTGCGCAGCACTAAATGTCTGCTGCACGCAACTTATGTAAGTGCTTTCCACGTCGTTCTTACCACCACCATCTATTTCGACACTCCACAAAGCACACACAAAGAGCAGAGACTAGTTCCACATGGTATGTTCCTCTGGTTATCTCTTTGCTACTGTCATATACTGATCTTCTGATGACATCCCAGGACCTTATCCGGTCTATTTATCAATACTTTTGGTCAGGAGAACAGGGTGGCCCTTTGCACCACCCTCAAGCTACTACTTCAAATCAAAGAGGTATGTTTTTATAATACATTAATACAAATGCCTAATCCCTGTGTATCCAGTAGCAGGTCTTTATCTATTTGGCCCACATCCTCCTGGTGTACTTCCAGGCTATGATCTATGTGGTAAGTATCTTCATCAATGTGATATAATCAACTAACTAACTATATCTGGGTGTCCCCTTTGGCTATTTTACACACCCAGATTACCATGGTAAGTAATATTGCTTCATTTGACTTTGAATTTATCTATAATGGTTTTTTTACAACTGGCTGTTTTAAAGGCTCTGGTTCAGTCAATCATGATGATTGCTCAAAATTATCTTCCAAGCCTGATACTACTAATGTTATACCCAAACTGGCTGCTGGTTCTGATCAAACTCTCTGTGATACAAAAATCACTTCTAAAACTGGTTCAAAGCTGAAACAGACACACTTTGATTTACCATCTGTTAATTCTTCTGAGGCTGGAAATCATCCTTCTGAAATGGATGCTAGTAAATCATATAAGTCTGGTGAAATACCTTCCTGGGATGGTTGGCCAGATGGCTATTGGTCATATGATTATTCATATGAAGAATTTGAGAGAAACTCAGATCT
Organism: Ramaria sp. MG151; assembly: GCA_003314545.1. Taxonomy (NCBI): domain Eukaryota; kingdom Fungi; phylum Basidiomycota; class Agaricomycetes; order Gomphales; family Gomphaceae; genus Ramaria; species Ramaria sp. MG151. The sequence continues at coordinate 4,397 of QMFG01001809.1, read as the reverse complement.
GGCAGTTCACTGGTCTACATCAGTTCTAGGAGGTGATAAAAGAGGTAACCCTCATTCTCCTACACCAGAAAAAGGAAAAGTTACACGTTGGAAATGCATGGGCATTATACAATGTGAAAATCCTAATTGTTCAGTGATTATCTGCCCTCAGACACGTGCTGCAGGTATTATTAAACAGCTGTCACAAAATTGTTCATGTGACTGGAAATTGGTACATAAGCCTTGTGGTATAGAGTCTACATTGTGTCACTATTCACAAGGTGTTCTCTATACCAACAAGGGAACACATAAGCATTTGCATCCCACTCATCTATTACATCTGTTAAAGGGTGAAAAAGCAAAATTACATGAGATTCTATATGAACATCCTAAAGCTGGTGCTCTTGGTCTAGTTGTTGGATTACCAGGAGTTGATGGCTTAGGCAAATCTGTAGCAGACATCTCCCCAGTTTTGCTTAATGTTGATCGAGTTCATCATGAAAAGGAAAAGGCTAAGGCACCTTATATACCTAGTGGGGATACATTTCTAGATCAAATATCAGATTTTGACAAGCGACATCCTGGATTTCTGATTCACAGTCAAGTTGGAGCTATTACTGTCTTGGTTTGTCAGAGTGCTTGGATGGCACATCAGATGCTGAAGAGTACCGTCTTGCATGAACCAGTGAATGGTCTAGTTTCAGATGCTGCACATGGTTATTGGCGTATGCATAATTGGCTCCTGATAATATCATCAGTATATTCTAGAGATCTTTGTGCTTGGGTCCCTACAATCTTCTCAGTTACAAATGGAGGAACCACAGAACATTATCGTATTCATTTTTTGTCTCTTTTCAGTAGCCTTGCACAAGAATGCAAGAAAAGAGAACAAAGTCTTACAGATAACCACTTTGGAATGGTTATAGATTTCAGTGCAGCTGAAGCTGGAGGATTTGTTGCAGCTTTTGTAGATTTCTGGCAGGCATATGATTTAGATCATCGATCTGTTGATGAATTAGAGATTGCTGCCAAAGCTTTAATGAAAGGTTGTGAACAACACTTCCAGGCAGGAATTACTTGGGTGAAGAAGATTAGTGCTGTTGTAAAGCCTAGTCTGGCAGATGCATTTGAGTCTAGAGCACTGGCTTTGTTAAATGCAGATGATGTTGCTACCTTTAACAAATGTTGCCTTGCACTAATTCAAGAATTTCCCCAAGCAGAAGGCTGGTTAAAATGGAGGCAACAAGAGTGACCTTCTAGAATGTTATTCAAACCTTTCAGAATATGAGCAATGATCTTTGGGAAAGCATGCCAAAGACAACAAATGCTGAGGAAGCAATGCATTGGAAGCTATATAGTGCAGTAGGGAGAGATTTGGGGCTTCTTGAAGGGCTAGAGGGATTAATCAAGTTTGCTGAACATTTACAGACTCTTGGTACTGCTCATAGTGTTGGAATTCCAATACATTATGGAAAGCCAGAGCCATGGAAGAATGTTGCTTTACAAATAGGAAGAACCAAACCTAGCCGGTCTAAATCATTCCATGAGTATAAGCAAGCAAAGAATGATGGTCGTCCACCTGATACTGCAAAGGAACTTATGAAACCCATCAATATTAGAAATGACAGAAAAAAATATTTTCCAGGCTATGTATGGAAGAATAACTCATGCTGGTTGGATACTTCATTAGAGTTGCTTTATCAGGCTATGATCCAGGATATCAATGCATTTCACAATGCATCTTCCAAGTTAGATACCCAACTTGTACTATCCCAGGTATATAGGACTCTCGAGGAACGGAAGATTGTTATGGATGATATTAGCCAAACTGCCCCTGTTGATGTGATATCATTTCAGCGTGATGAATTACGTCAAAGACTGGTGCAAAGTCATATAATACTGGCTTCTGATACACCAGATTCACTGTTTGGATGGCTTGATGGTGTTGTCAGAGCATTACATCCTAGTATGCATAATGGATCTGAATCTACAACTGCATCTCCAACCACACCTTATCTTGAGACCCAGATAATACAGCTAAGAACATGCCATGGTGTATCTGGTAACCCCACTAGTACTCACTATCAAATCACAAGTATCCCTAAAACTAGAACGACACACAAAGTGAGGTCCATTGATTATAAGGCTACTAAAGGTAGTTTAGAACAATGGCTACATTCTAGTACTGAGGTTAATAAACAAGCTGAGAGTACACAGTGCTGGAAAGTATTAGATGGTGAAGTGTTTTGCAATGGTCCAGCTACCTTTCTGGAAGTTTGGATCTCCATTCCACATATTCTAATTATTGAAATGGAAAACATTGCCTGGGATACACCCAAGACACTCATACCATTGACAAATGCTCTGGCAAATGCTCATGGCCTTGTTTATGATATTATTAAAGAGGCCTTTTTCTCTCCTAACAATGCACACTTCAGCACTATATTTCGGAAGGGAATGAATATTTTTAAACATGATGGTCTATGTCATGCAGGATATTCTAGAAGGGTTGAGAAGGCAAAACTAAGTACTCATTTGAGTGGTATTCAAAGTGCCTATGATGATGGCACTTATCCATGTGCAGTTGTCTATGTACTTAGGGGGGGTCAGACTGCACAAACTCATTTTCATAAGCTGCGAGTAGCCAAACTCAGATGCCTCAATGAGATCCATGTTAACTCCATAACTCCTGATTTGTTGTTTCAAATATCTTTGCATAAGAAAGGCATTTCTCCTGTGGATAACTCAGCTAGATTTTGGATGCTTAATCCTTATAAATCTAATATATGTGACTATCAGAGCATAAATCCTGAACCATCCCCAAGTCACCCATTAGGATATAGTCCAAAAAAGGTTTCTACAGAAACTGTGTTAACAACTGTCCATAGTCTCAAATGGACAACAGGAGACTTGGATTCAGATTGGGACCCATTGCCTATCAAACCAAAACGGAGATGTTTGCCCTTAGTATTGAGGGACAGTGAATCTGATGATTCTCCAGAGGCCTTGAAGAAAGAGCATTTTAATACAAAGCCTGGACAGGAGATTCCAAGTAGTTATGAAAAGGAAATGCCTATGATAAACTCTACTGCATCAGAGTTTCCCATAGCATGCCGTTGTGGTTATACAGGAGATAGAAATACTGAGACAGAGGTTCATGAGTATGTGCAATGTGAACAGTGTCAGAATTGGTCACACATTGCCTGTCAATGGGATGGTAGAGCAAGTGCCTTGACTAAAAAGGCTTTATTTATCTGTGATAGTTGTGACATGGTTCAGATAAAGATAGACTTATGGCCTTGTTCAATGAGGTTAGCATGAATTTCACATAATAATAATTCTAATTTACTAATTAGCCTTAATGATACTAGGCATGGGACCCATGTTCTAAATACCTTCTCAAAGAAACCTTTGTTTAAGAGGCTCCTGTAAGTGAATACAAGATAAATATCAGCACTTATCCTAATGTGAAATACCTTCAGTGCAGGAAAGGGTGTCCTAGCCAAACATGGAAAATACTATTACCCTGCATGTCTTATCCGATATAATAAGCTCACACACACTTGGAAACTAGTATGGTGGCATGCTAATCATTATCGGACTTCTGCCCCTGACCCTGAAGCTTGGGTCCCTCAAAATTATATTGTTGACTGTCTATGGAGAGATAAGGCTAAACAGCATAGAATTAGAGTATGTTTTTCACATTAAATGATATTAAAAATTCTCATTCTTGACTCATAGCTAGGAAGATGGACATTCAGCTGTACTTTGCCTCATGAAGAGGATAAGCTTTTGGACTATCACAATGTTCCATATACATCCAAACTGGATGAGATTCTGAAACCCCATAGAGACTTCTTGGAGAAGCTAATTGTTTCACCTGCAAAAGTTGACTCTCATGACTGCCCAGCTCTTGGATATATTCAGGCTGGAAAGCCCTTAACTGGGAGCAAAGTTGAAGCAGTGCAACTCAAAAATAGACTAGTCATGTTTAATGGCAATCTTACTCTTACTGAACAGGCCATGATTCATCATTGGTTTGACAAGAACATGCCTAAACCAAAGTGTCCAAAGGAAAAATGGCTACAACGTGTTCCAGTTGCTCATGCCATCACACTCATGATTCTGCACCAGAACTATGATACCTTTGTTTCAGACAAAGAATTTGTTGCAAATATGACAGAGGCTCAGTCATATTCATTACTGCTTTTCAAAGCATGGGATTCTCAGTGTTCCCATAATACTCCCAGAGCACCTCCAGATATGAATAATGAGGGAATTGGTCTTCTGGAGAGAAGGATGTTTGAAACATCAAAGGCAGCAGGAAAAGCTAGTTATCAGCAGTGGGGGATAGATGCAGGAGAACATCAGGAGAAGTGGAGTCCCTATACCTACATACCTGAGGAATGGAATCTTGG
>QMFG01001808.1:0-12185 GCA_003314545.1 Ramaria sp. MG151 | reverse complement strand
GAACTTTAAGCGCTTACATTTTACTTCCGCATCAGCGCATCACCCGCGCTAAAATTTACATCTCGCTTAGATTACACTTTAGGCGCTTAAGAGCCGCCTCAAACAAATTTGAACAAAACATCAAAAACACTTCAAATAAAATCAAATAAACAAAATAAAAATCTCCATTTCATCTCTTATTAGAGATGATCTAAGCGAGATATGAATTCTAGCGTGAGGGATGCGCTGATGCGAATTTAAAGTGTCAGTGCTTAAAGTTCACATACAGAGATGCGGACTTGTAGATAGGTAGATAGTGAGAACTTAACAGTTTTGGGATGAGCACTGAGTCAAATAGAGTCCTTGAAATGATGACAAACGGCCAGTGACGATTCGTTAACAAAGCAAGGTTGCAAAGATATCAAGCACAGATATGGAGATTGTAACAGAGATGTGGAGGTTGTACTGCCTTGGATTCTGGAGAAATTTACAAGCATACTTATAGTGAGAGCTAGCTAATGATTGTCCTTTGTGTTTCCAAGAAGAATATTGGGGCGATGGAGCGATTCTGGGGTTGGAGTCTACATGAGGGGAAGAATGCACAAAAATGTACTAAAAACATGTCTAAAACTTCTGAAACAGATCAAGGTGTAGTAGGAAATGTAGATCATGTGTTTCACTACCATACTGAGCCAAAAGAACAAGGAAAATCAACAAGGAAAAATCTGAAACTCCATTTCGAAGCTTCAGGCGTTTGTTTAAATGAAATCAAAGCGATCGGCTTTGTTCGTGGATCGGCAACGATAGGGGTGGCCAGGAATAGAAGTTGAAATGTCGGAAGGATGAATGGAAGTGTTTCAGAGCCACACAGGGCTTGCTCGGTGGTTATTGGAGCCCGTTCGTGTCCGATCCAAAGCGCATATATGAGCACGTTCGTCCCTGCATTGCCTCAGGGATCGTTCACTGAATGATCCTAAAGATGTAAACAGAATATATTCTAAGGCCCAAGGCCTTGAATTCTCATTAGTAGTGTTTTTATATTGTTTTTGTTGTTGTTTTCTTCTGCATGGCACTACTGATGCATCAGTAGATTACATAATATAACCTTCGTGCGGTAGATAGATAAATAATAACAGTTTCAACGTTCTGTTGAGAAGACATCTGGGATGCTGGGCGGATGATGCATTGGAATGAAGGAATGATAGATACGAATCAATAGAAAGTGCAAGTCATATAGCATTTGGGAATGGGTGAGCGATAAAGATAGTATCGCTATCGCCCTCCAGCCAATTGACGTGATGCCAACGAGTCCACATGGTGAACATCATCAGTGGCACTTCCATCTTGTCGTCGTGACTATGGGCGATGCCTTTCCATTGTCAGAGATAAGGGAACAATACGAGGCAAGACCTCTTCCGACAGCAAAAGCCCCTAGCAGAGTGGGAAAATGGATGGGGGTGAAGGAGCGGCATAGGAATTGGACCTTGTTTTGTACTTACTTGTCACTGGTAATAACAGCTTCGCCTTCAATAGGCATTGAGATACAGAGTAGTGAGGGGAAAGCGCAAGTGAGGAGAAATTGGTGAGACCTTCGCTCACCCCGCCCTTGCTTACACCATTGCATAATTTCGGTGATGATGGACATTGGAACTAAATGAGTGATGCTGCCGACCATATTAGCCTTTGAGAACCCTGAGTTGCTTTGCGAGCTCACATCTTACAGGTCCAAATATTTAGGGATATTGCAACTCATCAGGAGAGATGGCCACAGAGGACATCTCGGTGAACGAGTCATGTTTGTTAACACAGACATTGCATGGAAATTAACTAATCGGAGCTAATTTGGACAACCTTGTTAGGATCTGGACAGCCTGAGGCGAAATGGGCTCGGAGCGCACGCTGAGCGTTTCTTAGAGCTGTGTGATGTATGTTTGTCGCGTGATCGGATATGTGTCGCGCATGGCCCAAACGATGAAAATATTTCGGCAAGTACCGCTGAAGTGGAGTGATCGCTGGACTTGGAGGACTGGGGAGTTGGCTGCCGTATCCATCGCTTTGGATCCTGATCACTTTCCTAGTTGCATATGTTAAAGCCATTTTATAAGACAAGTATTCAATGTGACAACCAATACCTGACCTCAACCGTTCCTGAGGTGATGCGAATGACGAAAGTGTCCTCAGGTCACCACGAGCCCACAGATGCCCACAGGCTGATGAGTAATATGTCCATCGTGAGAAACGCCGATACCTGTTGCGACGATCCTACTCAGCTCAGTTGACACCGGATCACCGGTAAATCAGTTTCGATAAAAATGACAGAAACTCCATATTGGGGTGAGGTCATCCCTAGCTTGCCTAGTCGGCTCGGTTTTGCAATCTTTAGACTTCAATTTCATTGATCTTCTGCGCATCAATAGCCACCGAACATCTTAAGCTTGATGCCAACGATGATATCACAGAGGAACCATCTGCTGAGCTGGAATCAACTCCTTATCATATGTTTCCTCTGGACAGGCCGACTCGCAAAGTCGCTCAGTGTGGAAGTTGAGGTCAGGTTGTTGAGAATGTAACGCAACGGGAGCTATGAATAAAGGCTCAGCTTCAAGTACGAAGGTGGATGATATTAATGTAAGCTACCTATGAATAGACTAGATTAAAGAATCAGAAGACTATTTAACATGTGATACGGGTTTACTCACGGCTCAGCTTCAAGTACGAAGGTGAGCCGCGTCTCCGCGCTAAAACCAACAATAACTACTAGCGGAGTTTGAACATCACTTTTACCTTAACTTTGAATATACTCGATATTTCAACACAGGTATGGTTGTCAAGTTGAAAGCTTACCTCCTAAAATGGCTTTAACATATGCCAGTGACTACAGGATATTGATAGATCAAGAAATCGTTGTGGTGACAGGAAGCATCCTTCAAGTGGGTTAAGCGCTCAGCCCGTGTTCTCAGTCCATGGAGAGAAAACGGAGGTTGATCAGAGTTTTTGTATGGTTCTATACTCGATATCAAGGTCAGGTAATCACTCGGTATTGGTCCTCGGAAGATCTATGATCCTTCCCCATTCTCTATCTGGCCATTGAAGGCTGACCAAGACAAGAAAGGAAGACGTGCAAATCCATTCTGCTGAAATCCTTCGGATATTCTGACACCGGGAGCTACCTAAGTTCCGCGTACTCGCCCAGTCTGGGACGTCTATGTATCGCCCAGTCGGCGTCCTCGTGTGGATTTAGGGTTCGAATTTCTAGATTGGAGGAGTGAGCATGGATTTTGAACGAATAGCTAATCACCGTGTGTACGAGGTGTTTTCCCGTTAGTTATTGGAATACATCAGCGTTCTGATGTTCCCGAACAGAAAGACCAAACAGGGGAGTGTACGCCGACCAATCAATCACGTCTCACATGTCGAAGCATCGCTCAATGACTCATCATAGTGTTGATGAAGGCTATTCACCAGTATGACTCAGTGGTTTAGTACAAATTCATTCCAAGGTCGGGATCTTATCCTCGAGATGATTGATCCAACGGCATCTGCATTCCAATGAATTGAATCAGACTTTGATTCACTAGTTGTTATGTTCCAAATCCGAAGTACATCGTCATGGAAACGCGATGGAGGAATGAAATAAGGCTTATATAACGGGTATCCCCTTGTACCCACACCCCAAGTCCGAAGTATGTCATTACAACATGGAGACAATACAGCAGACACCGCCGAACTCGGCCAACCCGTTAAATGCAGCATGCGTTCCATCTCACTTACGTCCCCATCAGGCTACAAAGCAACGGACACCGTGCCCAACTCGACCAACCTTCTAAATGCAGCATGCGCTCCGCCTCGCGTGTACCGGTAGCATGGTTACGTGTCCCGATCAGGCCACAAAGCAAAGGACACTGTGCCCGACTCGACCGACCATCCAATCCATTGTGAATGCTCTCTCACTATACCTGTAGGTATCCCGGCTACACACATCCCGATCAGGATACAAAACAACGGATACCGCAGCCATCTCCGCCGGTCCTTCAAGTCCAGCGTTCACTCCATGTTTCCCTTACAGGTGCTGCTTATTTCCATCATTTTATTCCTCATTTTTATTGTACCCCCTATTTCACTCCACTCCATCCTATATTTTACTCCACAATCACCTCTCCACAATCACCTGCCTAAATCCCTAGTATAATCCCAAATCCATTTATCCTTGACCCTGCGTTCTAAGACTTTTTCCAACCTCCTGAATACATAACCACCTATATTGTACCTCACCTCATGTAAAGTTCCCGTCTTATTCCCATGTCTTGAAGTTGATTAGCATTCAATATTTGTATAAGTACTCCAAATGTAGTACGAAATATGTAACTGATGAAAGCTCTGTTCACCACATTCTTTGTTTCAATCTTGTTATTATTATTTGCCCTGCGAACATCAGATTACATAATCACTCTGATGGATCAGCAGAGCCACCTATCAGAGAATAAAAAGAAAAATAATCACAAAAAAACAAGACCCAATCCAATTCATGGCTTTTAGTCTTAGAATATCTTTTGTTTATATTTTTAGATTCAACCAGCGAAGCTACCCCAAGCTCAATCGAACACAAACGAGTGTATACATGTGTTTGGACACAAACACACTAATATAGCCATATATCGGCAACCACGTGACTCTGAAACGCTACCAAATATCAATACAGCAAGTGATAAACCACTTCCATTCACCCCTATCATCACCGATCCACAACCGAAGCCCGAACACTTCTATTTCATTTAGAACAAGCACCTGGAGCTTTGAATGGAGTTTCAGAAGTGTTCACATTGTTTCTTTTGTTCTTTCAACTGAGAATAAATTGTAGTATGCATGATTTGTATTTCTGAAAGCACACAGATCAGTTTCAGGTGTTCCTTTTTTGTGCATTTTATCTCTCATGTAGATTCCAACCCCAGAACTGCTCCACCACCCTGATATTCCTCATTCACTCACAAGAGACTTACCCTAGCTACTGTTTAGTATAAATATGCTTGTAGTTCTCGCTATAATTTAAGGCAGTAAATCTCCACAAAGTTCTCTATATTCTGAATCTCTTGCTCAATACCTCTGCAACCGCTTTACTGCAGCAAATCATCACCGGCCATTCGCTTTCAATTCAAGGCATCTATACAACTCAATTGTCCCTTCAATTTAGCTAAGTTGAAGCACTATCTCTATCTACAAAGCTTGCATTACAGTATGTGAACTTTAAGCGCTGACATTTTACATCCACATCAGCACATCCCCCACATCTCAATACATTCTTGCTTAGGTTTCAAAACTAGTACTTATTCTACGCGTTCAAGAGACTTGATCAGATCTCAAATAAAATTCAAATAAAATATAAAACAAATATAAAAAATATTTCCATTTTACTTCTTATTAAATCTCTCCTGCAATTTGCTTTGCATTTGGCTCTTATCTGCAATCTCCCTGGGATTTATCAAGTTCCTTTTGATCTATCAATATTCCTACTCTATTTGCATTACATACATTGTGTCAATCTTTCGCACAGCAAACAATTATTTTCAATAGATAGAACAAGAGAAAAGTGATGGAAAACTTCTGAAACTCCATTTTGAAACTCCAGGCGCTTGTCTAAATGAAATGGAAGTGATCGGCTTCGTTCGGGGATCGGTGACGATAGGGGTGGATTGAAATGGTAAACATGTTGCTTTATGTGTGATTGGAAATGTATCAGAGCCATGTGGCTGCCAATTGATAGCTGTTTGAGGCCCGTTTGTGTCCAAAGTGCATGTATGCTCACGTTCATGCCTTCCTGAGCTCGGCGATGCTTCGCTGAGTGATTCTAAAACTATAAACAAAGTCTATTCTAAAGCCTGAAGCTTTGAATTGAGGTTAGTAACATTTTTATATTGTTTTTCTGTTTTTATTCTAAATGGTACCACTGATCCATCAGCAGATTATGGGATCTGGGATCGCATGGTAGAATAGATAATAATAACACACGTAACCTGCAAGTACAGTGAGAGATTTTAAAAGGTCATGAGAGATATGGGAGAGGACGAAAATGGACAATGCGGGTGCTGGCTGCAACGAGAACAGAGACAATAACTGAGAACTGATAACCTGAGAATAAGGACCTAGTTAACCTTATGACACTGAGACATTCAAAACTTATCCAGGCTCTCAATAGAGTGGTTGGGCTGAAACCAACTGATATTTCATATGCAAAACTAAACTACTTATACTAATTCATTTAGTTGAGGGCAGGTACTTTTCAGTGGCTATTGTGTTTCTAACTAAAAATAAGTAAATTCTTATTTAAAATAACAAGAGAGATGCACACTGGATTTGGTGGTCTTTCGAGTTGGCCACGGCGCCTGTTCTTGTGGTCTGATGGGGTAGCCCGACTACACATACCCCGATCAGGCTACAAAGCAATGGATACCACAGCCAACTCCGCTGGTCCTCCAAGGCGAGCGTCTACTCCATCTCAGCTGTACTCGCCGAATTGTTGTCATCGTTCTGGCCATGCACTACTCATATCTTATCAAGCGACAAACAGATATCACACAGCTCTAACAAATGCCCAACGTGCGCTCCGAGCCGATCTCACTTTAGGCTGTCCAGATCCGAACAAGGCCGTCCAAATTAGCACAAATTAGTCAATTTCCATGCAATGTCTATGTTAACAAACATGACTCGCTCACAGAGATGTTCTCTTTGTCAAAATCTCTTGATGAGTTGCGACATCCACAATAAATACGCCTGTACAATGCGAACATGCAAAGCAACTCAGGGTTCTCGAAGGCTAATATGGTCGGCAGAATCACTGATTTAGTCCCATTGCCAAAATTATGCACTGTAAGGAAGGGATGGGAGGCCTCAGCACTTGCCGCCCACTTGCGCTTTCCCCTCACTACTCTGTCTCTCAATCCCTATTGAAGGTGAAAATGTTATTCCCAGTGAGACGCAAGCATCATTATGCCGCAACGCCTTCATCCCTCATCCATTTTCCCACTCTGCTAGGGGAGTTTGTTGTTGGACGAGGTCTTGCCTCGCATTGTTCCATCATCCTGGCAATCGAAGTTTGGCATCGCCCATAGTCATGACGACAAGAAGGAAGTGCCACTGATGATGTTCACCATGTGGACTCGTTGGCATCAGGACATTTGGGAGCAACGCGATAGCGATACTATCTTTATCGCTCTCCCATTCAAGAATGCTATAAGACTTGCACGTTTTGTTCATTCGTATCTATCACCCTTTCATTCCAACGCATTATCCGCTCAGCACTCCGGATGTATTCTCAAGAGAACCTCGAAAGATTTGTCCAGCGGGCATCAGATCAGTGAGTAACCAGCTCTGTTCCACGTTGATGACTCTTACAAGTTGGACAGTACTGCCCATAAACATGTCTCTACTGCCGCCCTCGGTGAGGCGAGTAAGTTCGCAAAGCACCTTTTCATCTCATTGCTTCGAATAGGGCTCTTTGTGTATGATATGCTTCTGACCCTTCACCTCGAAGTAAAACATGTCTGGGGCAGAAGATTCAAACTAGGAACAACATTATACCTCTTGGCGCGGTACGCTGCCATTTTGGCCTTAGTATCTTCATTGCCAAAATTTTCAACTACAAAGGTGAGAAGTTGTAGATTACTGAATGACCAGTGCTCACATATCCATCTAGTAAGTTTTCGTGTCGCTTGACACAGTGTTTAATGTCAAAATAGCGCATGCAACGGCTGGACACACTTCGTTGATAGTACCCATTTTTTACTACTCATCGGAGCACAAGGTGACGACGTCTGCCGGTACCAAAGGATGTGTTTATGTGTTTACCCTTCTAGGACTGCTAATGGCCCGCGCATATGCCGTATCCCCTTATAAGAAAAGGGTTAGCTTGGTGCTTGGTCTTCTATTTAGTGGCATTACCACGTGCTATATGGTATATCACTGTTTGTTCTCGCTTGCCTCACTCTAACGTCTGGTGATTCATAGTATCGTACGATTAATAACACCTGCAAACTAACTGGTACGGTGCTGAACAACATTATATTGTAAGTCATGATAAACCGTCCTTGATGACATGTTTATTGACATTGTTTTCAGGAGTGAGACGTTTTTTGTTTTGCTATAAAACGACTACTTATGTGGTTTCCAGCGGATGTCATTATGGCTTTATTACTCGTCACCTTAGACACGGTAGTAGTGGCAGTCACACTTTCTAACACCCTGGGAACCCTGAGGCAGCTAAGAGAGTTCCGAGAAGTCGAGTCAAAGTCGTTAACTCGGGTTCTGGCCAAACAAAGTAAGTAATGCCACTCTTATAGCTTATACTTGCTAATAATAATCCAGGTGTCATGCGATATGGGTATATTCTTCACGATTGTTCTTCAAAGCAGCGTCTAATACTCGGTCAGATTTGTGCCCACAATAACACTGACAACCGCCATCCTAGGGAAGGTATTACCAGTTTTCTTTTTTGTAGGATTTGCTGATTAAATGATTAGCACAGGTCTTACGAGTGAATAATTTGTTAGCCATTTTTTGAAAACGATCTTAATTTATTCCCGATAGCCTACCATTTCCGGTGTCCTTAGTCCCATCCAGACCAGGTCAGAGACCCATATCACAAACATTAGGTTACTTGACTGATACTGCATATAGCCTGTCTGTTATCATTATCTGTCGCATCCATTTAGACCTCCTAGAGAAGAATCCACATCCAAACGGCAGCACCCGTTCATCTCCCCAACCCATAGAAAGTTTCCATGCAGCTACGCGACGGATTCACAACGCCGTCATGGATGAATTTGGTGATCGGAGCGCCACCGAGACTCTCGACACTGGGGTCTCCTCGTCGGACAATATTGAGCTCCAGGAGCGACCTTCTTCTACCACCAGCCGCATAGGCTTCGATGAATATCCTTGGGCGGGAAGGAGTTTGAGCGATCTGGAAGGAGTTTGAGAGATCTGGAAGGAGTTTGGGAGATATGGAGAGTACACCCACTGCAGAAGAGTCATAGAGTTCAGGTAAGCATAGCTTTCATTCTGATTTCAAGGCGGCTGTTGGATTCATATGAGCTGATATTGACCATAGGGCCAGTTGAAGAAGTTTGAAGAAGCTTGAAAGATATATAGGGGTAGTCACCTTGTCGTGTAATGTAGATGCAGACTGGGATTATCTTATGTGAACTAGAGGATTAATCTGTGTATAAATGTAACACGCGGAATAGGAGTCAACGGAATAGTAGTCAAAGGGAAAAGAATTACAGCAATGTTGTAACCTCCTCTCTAATTTATATTTCTCCTCACCGTCAATCCCAAACAGTGAAGACATCCTGTCTAATTTCATTTCTTTTGTTTGATTTTGATTTTCTTTACTGTTTTTCTTAGGTGTCTGTGATGGCACTTGTTGATTATATAATCGACTCTTTGAACATTGATCTAAAGAAGCACTGCAGGATCAAATAAGATCAGTGTCTAAAGCTTGTGAAGTCATGTGAGCTGGATGATGATAAGAAATAACAGATGAACTTATCAAATTTGAGATAAATGTTGGGTCTGATAGATGCTGTAATATCTTAATGAATGGCTGGTGACAATTCCTTGTCAGAGTTTTGATAGCTGAGCTGTTTTGCTATCTTGGAGGCACTAGTGAACTTTTTGAAGTTTTATTGCCTTAAATTGTTCTTAGGAACTACAAGGCTATTTAAAGATTCTGAGTGCTATATTAACTACATAATAGATGCAAGAAGGATTGGGGGAGTGGAATGACTCTGGGGTTTTCTATGGAAGTGGGGTGGTGATATGACTGAAACAAGGGTAACTACTTCTAATCTATTGATAGTTATATTTTTGGAATGGAAGGAAAATAATTGTCTTTGTTTTTGATTTTATATCTTTTCTATTTTTGTGATTTTGAGGTGGCTGTGATAGGGCTTCCTCATTATCTAATCAATATTGAATTGTGATCTAAAGAGGGCTAATGGAATAAAATTGATTCAGCATCTAAAACTCATGTGTAGTGATGCAAAAGTGTCAGATATGTGAGTAACCAGCTCTGTTTAACGTTAATGAATCTTACAAGTTGGACAGTGTAGCATATCAACATCTCTCTACTGCTGCCCTCTGTGAGGTGAGTAATTTTTGCATAGAACCTTCTCATCTCATTGCTTCGAATAGCAGTCCTTGTGTATGATATGCTTCTGATGCTTCACCTCGAAAAAAAACATATCTGGGGCAGAAGATTCAAACTCAGAACAATCCTCTACATTTTGGCACTTGCTGGATGAATGTTTCAATGCTCTGTTGAGAAGACATATGGAGTGCTGAGCAGACAATATGTTTGAATGAAAGAATGAAAGATATGGATTAACAGAAAGTGCAAGTCTTATAGCATTCTGGACTAGGTGAGTGATAAAGATAGTACTGCTATCAAACTGCAGCCAAATAACCTGATGCCAACGAGTCCACATGGTGAATATCATCAGCAGCACTTCCTTTTTGTCGTCATGACTATGGGCGATGCCAAACTAGTGATGGAACAATGTGAGGCAAGACCTTGTCCGACAACAAACGCCTCTAGCAGAGTGGGAAAATGAATGGGGGAGGGAGCTCTTGGGGCATAATCATGGGACATTATTTTGTGCTTGCTTGTCACCAGCAATAACAGTTCACCTTCAATAGGCATTGAGATACAGAGTAGTGAGGGGAAAGCACAAGTGGGTGGCAAGTGCTGAGAGCTTGGCTCGCCACACCCCTTGCTTATAGTGCATAATTTTGGTGCTGATGGAAATTGGGACTAAATGGGTGATGCTGCCAGCCATATTAGCCTTCGAGAACCCTGGGTTGCTTTGCAGGCTCACATCTTCCAGGTCCAAATATTTTGGATGTTGCAACTCATCAGGAGACATGGACACAGGACATCTTGGTGGTTGAGTCATGTTTGTTGACATAGACATTGCATGGAAATTAACTAATCTATGCTAATTTAAACAACCTTGTTTGGATATGGACAACATAAAGTGAGTTGGGCTCAGAGCACATGCTGGGAGTTTGTTAGAGCTGTGTGATGTCTGTTTGATGCTTGATAGGATATCTGTAGTGCACAGCCAGAACGATGACAGCAATTCAGCGAGGAAAGCTGAGGTGTGTTATTATTTATTATCTACCCTGCGACTTTGGATTACATAATACAACTGATGGATCAGTAAAGCTGCTTGAATAAAAACAAAAAATAACCATAAAAATATTGCTAACCTCAATTCAAGGCTTTTAACCTTAGAAAACCTTTTATTTATATTTTTAGAATCAACCGGTGAAGCACCCCTGAGCCCATGCAAGCACAAACACATGCATATATGTGTTCAGACACGAATGGGCTCAATTAGCCAGTGATCAGCCTCCACGTGACTCTGAAACACTTCCAAACACCAATAATGCAATCTATTTACCATTTCAATCCACCCCTATTGTCACCAATCCCCGAATGAAGCCAAACGCTTCCATTTCATTTGGACAAGCACCCGGAGCTTCAAAATGAAGTTTCAGAAGTTTTCCTATCTTTTTTCTTGTTCTTTTCAACTGAATAAAATTGTTGCACACATGATTTGTAGTTCTCATAGCACACAGATCAGTTTCAGTGCTTTAGATAGCTATTAGTTCCATTTATGTGCATTCCAACCCTCATGTAGATTGCAACCCCAGAACTGCTCCATCACCCTGTTATTTCTCATTGATTCACAAAGGACTCACACTAGCTAGCTTTTCCTTTAAATACGCTTGTATTTCTCGGTACAAACCAAGGCAGTAAAATCTCCACAAGTCTCCCATATTCTGAATCTCTTGCTTTATATCTCAAGAACCATTTCTCTGTTTGCAAATCATCACTTGCCATTTTCTCTCATTTCAAGTGATCTATACAACTGTCAGAACCCAACGGAAACCTCAGGCCTCCGGGCCCGAATCCCCGACCATCATGTTTCATCTATTTCTACCTCCCGTTTGATCTCTTCCCCTCATAACTTACGACCCTGACCTTGGTCATTCAGTCACCGATCCCCGAACCCTCTCGTATATAATTCGCTCATTCATGTACATGATAACCAGTTCTGATATCAACTAAGATACCCTATTACACCTTGCTTAATTTCTACACTCCCTCATTCCCTTCGTTAAAGGTCATGCCTGTTAAGAACTAGATC